>JASVER010000071.1:5372551-5387413 GCA_030449065.1 Oceanodroma leucorhoa | reverse complement strand
GCAGGCCGTGAAGGGCGGTGCAGGCCCAACCGCCCCGACAGGCGTGGCACATCATGGCCCCGCCCACCCGCTCAGATCCTCCTCTCCGCAGCCAGCGGTGATTGGCGCTTCTCCTGACCAACCAGGTGGGAGGCCGCCGCTATTTGCCGGGCCCAAAAGGCTAGAGTGGCAGCGCAGCCGGCCAATAGGAGATCGCCGTGCCGGTGCGCGTTCCCCCCGGCGGCGGGGAAGAGGCGGGACGCAGCGCGGGGAGGCGTCGCCGCGGCGGCGGCTGCAGCAAGATGGCGGTGGCGGGCAAGGGAGCGGTGTCTGCCGCGGTGAAGCCGATCTTCAGCCGGGACCTGGGCGAGGCGAAGCGGCGCGTGAGGGAGCTGTACCGGGCCTGGTACCGCGAGGTGCCCAACACGGGTGAGGGGCGCGGAGCCGGCCACGCATGCGCGGGCGGGAGCGCGAGCTCAAGGTCGTAACGGCCACCCCGCAGCCGTTGGGCTCTTAAAGGGCCCGTCGGGGGGTGCCGGTTACCCCCGGGTGTGCGGGGACCCGCCTCACCCCRCCATGGCCCTTTCCCCGCCCTGGCCCGCTGCGTGTGGGGCAGGTGAAGGCGGTTGTTCGGGGCCTTACAGCCGCTGCGGGCTCTCGGCCGCTCCTCGGCGCAGCACAGGCCCGCTGGCCTGGCGCAGCCGGGTTTGCCTTGCCCTCCCTGCCCCGGCTGCCTCCCCGGGAGGGGGGGGCCCGGGCTCCTCATGCCTTACTTGCCACTTGGTTTTCCTAACTAAGCAGAAGAGAAATCTAGCTTTAATTTTCCAGAACAGGGATGCATGGCATGATTGTCTGCTCTGTAAAATTGCACTGGGACTTGTACCATGGCTCTGTTGTTTATTTGCTTTAAATTAATTGTATTAGCGAAGCTGGCAGACATTGCAAGAACAAATGACTGTGTAGTGTTTTGTAGGGTTGAGTGGCATATTGTCAGTGGAAAAAAAGAAAAGCAGTATAGATGATCTCTGTGGGTGTTCTGTTTTTCCTAGTACACCTGTACCAGCTGGACATCACAGTGAAACAGGGGCGTAACAAGGTGCGGGAGATGTTCATGAAGAATGCCCAAGTTACAGATCCACGGGTGATAGACATGCTGGTAATTAAGGTACAAAAAAAGTTACTCCCGTTTTGTTGAAGCTGCACAGGATGTGAGAGTGGATAATTGGTGGTGAGCGTGATGGAGGAAAGGGACAGTTTTATCTCAGCTTGCGCTATGGAGGAGTCGTCTCTTGCAATCCAGATTGGTTTATCTCTCAACAAACCTGTTGATAAAGGATCAAGCTGCTTTAGCATGCAGAGGAATAGGGCCTCAACTCACCTAAGTCAAGAGTTGCTCGAATACAGATCTCTGTCACCCAGTGTACTGGCTCTTCCAGTTTGCAGATGTTTAAAAGAGGAAGTGTATGGCAAGCAAAGCGGTAGTTTAAATACTATGTTTTCATTTTCTTTAGAAAACAGTGGCAATCAAAGAAAGGGGAAAAAGATGTTGCTAGCTAGTTCACCATTAAAAATGACCTTTCTACTCCCTATAGTACTTCCTTAGATTGGGATGTGGTTTTCTTCACCGATTCCGAAACATACATTGGAGTGGCAGTACTTGGTGGGAGGCTGGCTTTGGGTGGCAAAACCCCTCGAGTCTGTAACACATCTGGTTATGTCTTAGGCCTGAGAGACCTGTCTGGTGCAAAGCAATGATCAGCACACCAGGAGTAGGGCAAGGCTTCAAAACAGGTCTGAGCAACAGTAACTGACCTCTGCAGTTCTAGTGCATTAGAAAGCTTCCAGCTAAGGACTGCCATGCTCACCTGTTGTATTTCTTGCATTTCTGCAGTTAGTCTGTCTTTACATGATAAAAATAATCTGGAAACAGAATCCTAGGTAATGTGGTACGTGACAGTTCCAGGCAGTCTCATTCTGCCCTGTGCTGCCATCCTCCAAAACCAGTACAGTAATTCATAGACTGGAGTCATGAAGAAGTTATGTTTAATATCTCTGTGGTGGTGATACTGGTGCAAAGCACTTAGCAGCAATTTTACTTAGTTTTACAGCTAACTTGCCGCTATTCAAAAAAAGATAAATAGAGGTGCATAAAAGTTAAGAATGCTATGTAGAATTTTATGGGCATGCCGGTCATGAGAGAAACAAGCCAGGTTCTAAGAAGGGGGAAGGGTCCCTTGCCTATTCCACAGGGCTGGAAAGCTGTCCTGTAGAGACAAGTGACTTGTTAATATAGGATGTGAAGCATTAAAGTCACAAGGCAGGAACAGTACATATATTTGTGTCATAGTATAGGTGATGCAAGCAGTCTAGGAGTACGGAATTGTTGATGCAGCTATCTTAAGGGTGTTTCTAAGTGCATTTCAAATAACTTTCATAGTGCTGTATAGTTAGAATCAGGCTCTAACTGAGAACTAGTCTAAAATTCTTCTGTCTGTGTGCAGGGAAAAATGGATCTTCAAGAAACCATTCAGGTATGGAAGCAGAGGACTCACATCATGAGGTATTTCCATGAGACTGAAACCCCACGACCTAAAGACTTTCTGTCCAAATTCTATGCGGGCCACGATCCCTGAGAGATTGACTCTGTGTCTTCCTGCCTTGTATTACAAATAAAGTTCTATATAGTAGAAAAAAGTCTGTACAGAAAGATTGTATAGCATTTAGGAGCCTAATGACTAACTCTGAATCCAGAGTATGTGCAAGTCATTATGATCTGTATGAAGAGCTGTGACTTCCTAGTTTTTGCCAATGTATGTTTTCAGTGGATGGAGCTTGTCCCAACACTTGCCCTGGAGCGTCTGCTGAACAATCACAACACAACCTGGCTGTGGGGCTTTCTGCCTGGCCTGCAGCCCTGTGCGTAGGGTTTAGCTCTGTGGAAGAAAAAGCAGAAAAGCCAGTGGAGTCACAGAAGTATTCTTGTGCTTGAGGCCCATCTGTATTCATGCAGTGTTTTGCAATTTCATGCTATGACTTTGTTGACCTTGTATTTCTTACTTGGACGCTATTCTCTGTTTACATTCTTGCAGAGAATGGTGTAAAATCTAATGGGCCAATCAAGCCCTTAGTGCAGTAAAGATCAGCAGGGTCCATTTCCCTGCTGCAAATGAAATTATGTGGAAAAACGGGGTTTTATACTGTTGCCTAGAATAGGGAGGCTCTGTGAGAGCTTCTGATGCCTAGCAGAAGATGGTGTCCTACCATCACCTCCTTAATTGAATCAGGAGTCGCTAGCTCCCTTTTGAGAAGGGTAAGGAGAACTTGTTCTTTCACCAGTCAGGACGCGTTTTCAGCAGGTAACTTGGTGCTGGAGCCCCCCCCCCCATGTGTGATCAGCATTGAATCCTTGCAGTACACTCAGACTTCTTTTTATCCTTGCCTAAATACTGGGGCCTTCTTCCCCATGTGAGGATGTAAAGCAGCACTCCTCAGGGATGTGTAGGTATGTGTACCTACGGGCTTTGGGGGTGGGGTGTTTTTAAGGACAGAGTTGAAGAAGGAACACAGCCAGGAAGGGGCCAGGAGAGATGGTGGGATAAAGCAGCGATAAGGAGTGTGTCAGTATAGAAAACAGGAGCGGGGACATGTTTGGCTCCTCAAAACAGAGGAACTGAGCAACCACTTCTCAAGCGGCCTTGGGGAAGGAGGGGCAACTCAGATACCAAGTGACTCAAGAACCTGCCAGCTGCCTGCAGCTACAGCTGTTGGGGTTACTCAGATTGCAGGCTCCCTTTTCTCTCAGTAATGTTACAGAGCAAACATCAAAAGCAGTGCCAAATAATAAGGGAGCAAATGTGGCTGTTTGAACTATACACTGTGCTAATGTGTGTGACATTAGAAGACATTTTTTAACAGCTACAAGAATACTGAAGGGAAAAGTGGGCAGTGAAGAGAAGAGACCAGATCCAGTGACCAGAAACCATGAGAGACACGCTGGGGCAATGCTGCCTTAAAAAAAAATAATAAATCGTTTGACTTTAACCTTTCAAGGTATTTGAGAAAAGAGCTGGTCTGATGTAACTGAAGATACTCTACGCATGCCCTAGCAATAGAAGACCTTTTAAGTCCATTATGCAAGGATTTCATTACAATAGTAAACACTTCTATGAAAAGAGGAGTTGAAATTTATACACAGTTAAGAAAATAAATACATTAGGGCTCATACAGAAGGAAGTACTGAAGTACCTAGGAAATACTAGGTACTTGGAGCCAGTGTTCAGAGATTTTTCATTGTTCACAGATTTAATGCTATAAAACACATCAGCAAGTTAGTTTGCCAGTTGTGATCTTAACCTTTTACATTACCAAACCTACTCAAAACTTTAACTCTGCCATGTTAACACTGTAGTTAATCCTCAGCAAGGTGAAATTAATGATACAGCCTCCATCAGGCATACCTGCATAGTGCTGGGTTGTAAATCAGCATTATTTGAAGCGCAGTGCCAGTGTCAATATGAACTCCATTCTTGTAACGGGGCTGTGTTGTGGGGCTGCTGCTTCCTCTAGGATTCCTGTCATGTGCTGTAGACAAGTACTGAATTACAGAAAGGACTCATAAGAGGAAATAAATATGAAGAGAGCCTCCTTACTGGAACAGACATACGGAGGTAGAAAGGTTAATATGGAAATGCTAGGTCATAGGCGCATAATCTATAAAAACACAAGACCAAAATCATGTATCTCAATCTCTTGATCTTTAATTGTTTCCCATATTGCTAATAAAAGGAATCCCAAGCAGTCTTTGATGAGGTGAGCGTGTGTGTGCAAGGATGCAGGGCCTGTCAAGCACTTCTTTCAACCCTGATCTACAGATTTCCGTCATACAAACAGGCACAGGACACTTGCTGGCAGAGGGGATACTGAGCCCCCTGTCCCAGTTAGGAAGGACAAAACACAGGTGACAGATGTTGGAACCATTGCTTTGTCAATGGTTTTCTCCCTTCTGTTCTTCCATTACAGTTCTGCAAATAGAATAATAAGCCATTACTCTTCAGATATACTGTACTGAGCTCCAGTTCGTACCCCTCTGCCCAAACCACACAAGGTGGGGGCTTACATAAAAGGAGTTTCTAACAGGCCATTGCAGTCTTTACAGTCTTTTAATTCTCTGGTTTTAGCTGCACAGTGCATGCTTGTGCTGGTTTTGGCTGGGATAGTGTTAATTTTCTTCACAGTAGCTAGTATGGGGCTATGTTTTGGATTTCTGCTGAAAACAGTGTTGATAACCCAGGGATGTTTTAGTTACTGCTGAGCAGTGCCTACACAGAGTCAAGGCCTCTTCTGCTTCTCACACCACCCCACCAGCGAGTAGGCTATGGGTGCACAAGAAGCTGGGAGGGGACACAGCTGGGACAGCTGACCCCAACTGACCAAAGGGATATTCCATACMATATGACATCATGCTCAGCATATAAAGTTGGGGGAAGAAGAAGGAAGGGGAGGACGTTTGGAGTGATGGCATTTGTCTTCCCAAGTAACCATTACGCATGATGGAGCCCTGCTTTCCTGGAGGTGGCTGAACACCCGCCTGCCCATGGGAAGCAGTGAATGAATTCCTTGTTTTGCTTTACCTATTAAACTGTCTTTATCTCAACCCACGAGTTTTCTCACTTTTACTCTTCCGATTCTCTCCCCCATCCCAGCCGGGGGGAGTGAATGAGCGTCTGTGTGGGGCTTGCTTGCTGGCTGGGGTTAAATCACAACAATGCTGGAAAATCCCTTTATCAAATGCAATACATCCACCAAACAGATTACAAAACAACACTATTTACAACAACTTCTTTAAAACAACTTCTTTGTTCTATGAAGAAATACACCCAAACTCAAGTCTTTACACAAGGGCAAGCCAAATGGAATAACATAAAACGGAGGAAAACGTAGTGTAGTGTACTGTAGATAAAGGTGAATCATTTCTGCTCTTCCTTTATCCGATGAGTCTCATTGGTCCAACTACTCCAGAGATCAGTGCTGTGACACCCACCTGACAGCTTGATCTGACGGGTTCTGGAATTCTCTCAAATTGTTCACTTTATATCAGAATTTCATAGTCATTCTGTGAGTTAGCAGAAGACTTTTAAACAGGTAAACACATAATAACACTGAAGTCCCTCTTTTCTGTCTGCAGTATAGGCCCTCACTGACTACATGTCCTGGTTTGGCTAGAATTAATTTTCTTTCTAGTAGTTGGTATAGTGCTATGTTTTGGATTTAGAATAAGAAGAATGTTGATAACACACTGATGTTTTTAGTTGTTGCTAGGTAGTCTACCTCCCAAGGACTTTTCAGCTCACATGCTCTGTGAGGTGCACAAGAAGCTGGGAGGGAGCATAGCCAGGACAGCTAGCCCAGCTGGCCAATGGGGTATTCCATACCATATGATGTCATGCTCAGCATATAAGGCTGGGGGAAGAAGAAGGAAGTGGGGGACGTTCGGGGTGATGGCGCTTGTCTTCCCAAGTAACCGTTATGCGTGATGGAGCCCTGCTTTCCTGGAGATGGCTGAACACCTGCCTGCCCATGGGAAGTAGTGAAGGAATTCCGTGTTTTGCTTTGCTTGCGTGCGCGGCTTTTGCTTTCCCTATTAAACTGTCTTTATCTCAACCCACGAGTTTTCTCACTTTTACCCTTCCGATTCTCTCCCCCATCCCACCCGGGGGAGAGTGAGCGAGCGGCTGTGTGGTGCTTAGTTGCCGGCTGGGCTTAAACCACGACACTACAGTTTATTTCTGATTCAAATGACAAGATCTACAATGCCATCAGTTTATTAACGATCTCTAGCAAATGTATGTTGTGGAGATTTCACATTCAGACACCAGTCTGGCCTACCCCAGCATAAAGGAACCGAAACGTTCGTAGCCAGAGGCCATACGGCTGCAGGTGTCCCTGTATTTAACTGCAAATGCATCTTTCAAGCTGTTGCTCTCTGTATTTCCTAGTCGAGACTCTCCTCCCTGCCCCAAGCCAAACAGGAAGCACAAATAATTAGACTGCTGGCGATGTTAATGACGTACCCTTTAATCATCGTCGTCATCATCCTCTGGGACAAAGATATCATGTTCTTCAAGCAGGGCTGCGAAGTTCTTACTGATCTGAGTCCCGACATAGAGGAAAGGGATCACAACGCTGAATACTCTGAGGAGGCCGAAGGGCGTCTGCAAGGAGCCCATTGGAAAACATTGATCTTTACCAGCGAGTGGCACCTACGCTGAACCTCCCGGCTCCGCAGGCGCACGGAGGAGCGGGGAGCAGCGGGAAGAGCCGTTTCCCGTCCCTCCTGCCGAACCCCCGCCACGGCATGGCGCTTTATTTAGGAACTCCAGCACCGGCAGGGCAGGAACCTGCGGGGAGCTGGGGGCAGGGAACAGCAGCGGCTTAGGAAGGGGGAGCCCTTGCCGGTGAGAAACGGCTGTGCGGAGGCGGGTGCTTATCCCCTCCTCATCGCGCCGGGACCACCGCCGGGTCAGCACCGCCCCGCCCGGGAGGAACGGACCGCCCGGGCCCGCCCGACCCCTCAGGGCCGCTCCCCTCACCCTCCCGCTGGCGGCCGCTCCCGCATCCCCGCCCCGCCCACAGTCGCTCCGCGCATTAGCCTAGCGCTTGTCACTCAATCCCACCGCCCCGCCCGCAGCAGATGCTCCCGCACTGATTGGCCACCGCTGCCATTCCTTACGTCACGATTGGCTGCCGCTCCCACCCGCTCGCCCCTCACTCACCTTAACCGGCTTGGGCAAAATGGCGCCGCTGCGGGTGACGGTGGCGCTCCGGGAGGGCACAAGCGGCACGATCGGGCTGCGGCGCGGCCCGCCCCAGCCCGCCCGCCCCGAGTAAGCCGCGGCCGCCGCCAGGAGCCGCCCGCCTGCCGCTGCCATCCTCCCTCCTGCCCCTCGCCGGGCTCCTGCAACGGCCGAACCTCGGCGTCACCCGGGGCGGCGGGGCCTCCGGCTCTCGCGAGGCTTGAGGGCAGGGGGGCGAGATCGCCACTGCGCATGCGTGGGGCGGGACTGTCGGCCCGGTTGGGGCCGTGCCTCCCCCGCCGGCCCGCCCAGCCGCGGAGCGGGCTGCGGGCCTGGGGCCGGGCCGCCGCCGCCCTGCGGCCTCTCTCGCTGCAACCGTGAGGAGAAAGGAACCGGGCAGCCTTTTACCGCGTCCCGCCAAGGGGCGCGGTAAGGCTCGGCAAAGGAAAACCGGCCCGGGTGACCCTAAAGAGGGGCCGGGCGGGAATCGCCGGGCCCTGCGGCCGCTTCCCGCGGGTGTTGGGGGCTCACGACTCCACTGGCAGCACACGGGCTACAAACCATAACGGTTTATTCGGCTTCGCGGCATAAAGTACAAACGTTAACAATGTCTTGAAATGCACAATACCAAGTTCTGCATGTAAAACAAAGGTGCGTGCCAAGCCGCCTCTTAGAAAAGAACAGGTCATCTAACTAAAACACAAGCGTTTCAGAAGGCGGGAGTGTTTCTGCACGTTGCTCGTAGKGTTGCCTGGTAATTGTGCAGATTATAAAGCACGCTTGGTGCTGGTGAAACGTACCACCGACACGGGAACTCCACGCGTTACTGTGCGTTTCAGTGGGGGTTATTGAAGTTTCACTGCAAAGGCAGTTGAGAGGGTAAGACTGGGGGGGTCACCCACCCCCAAACTACTAATGCAGTAGCTATTGTAAGGGAAAATGTCCCATCTTGGTTGTGAATGTCCACCAAATGGCTAGCAGTGGCCAGGTAAAATCTTTAGGTTACTCTTATCGCTAGGACCTGGATTCAGTGGAAAACGTCACCATGGTTGTTTTATAAAAATATAGATAAATGTGCAGAAATACAACAATACATTATGGGCTTGAATCTGAAATCTCAGCCTCAGAAAAATAGAAGGATTTCATCATGTATTTTAACAGAACTGGGAGCCCTTCTTGGCACAGCTTGCAAAGGCCATGTCAGAATCTCCCTCCTTCAGTCTTCAATTTATTTTAAATTCAGGCATTCAGATTCAAGCTTTTTTCTCTCATCGCTTTTGCATTATTATGCTGAACAAAACTCTTAGAAAAGGATTTGACTTCAGTACTTTAAGAAAAGTAGCCATTCAGCTTTAGTGTTCAGCCCCCCTTTGCTAGGGAACCTGTTTGGTGCTGCCCAGACATTTTCTATTTTTAAAAAATAATACAGGAAAGTGAAAGTGGGAGGTGAAACAGTCCAAACCTGAATGACGGGAGAAAAAACAGTGTGTGGCAATCAGTCTCATTTTGCTGTAGGGGCACAATGAAAACTCTCTGCTTTTCCTGTAATGATCTCTGCCTGCAGACAGAAAGAGGGGATGCTCCATTAGCCAGACATATGTGCAATCATCTCAGGAAACTGAAATCCCGACCTTCTGCCTGGGGGCTGCTTCAAAGGCACTGCCAGCACAACTGATCCTCAGCCGAGCTGGTTTGATAGCCTCCATCTCAGAGGAGGTGGTGGAGCACCCAGGTGCTTCCTGCCCAATGAAGCAAGCAGCGGTGGTCATTAGCAAAACTGTACTCCCATACAAATTTAGGCATGGCTCCAATTACAGCTCTTTTTTACTCACAAAAGGGCCTTCTCTGCTATGTGAGGGGGATGGTGAGGAAGCCCTGACCAAGCGCATCCAAAGTCATGCAGTGCTTTGGAGACCTAGCAAAGGCATGGGCAGCTGGGCCAAGCGCAAATACTGTTCAGGATTCAGCCATTTTCTTCTCTGTGCTGCAGAATAGAACACAAAATTACTCCAGATGTGATCAGACAGAAAGCAGACCACAGCTCCTCATTTGCAGGATTTAGGATTTAGTTGGGCTATGTACTAACGCAAAGGCAGGTAGCGTGGAAATTGTGCCATTTGAATGGGACAGATTAAAGCATTAAATATAAGCTCTTTAGTAGTGTTACTAGCACAATCCTGGCTTATTAAAGCAAACTAAGCTTCTTAAAAGTGAAACTGCCTTGAAATGAATAATACTGTTTCAGTTCCAGTTCTGACAGAACTGGCTTTGTTAATTTATTTTCCCTTTCAAGTCACTCCTGATTCTTGGGTCTCATGTAGGAACTGCCATTACATTTTGATTTATTTTGAAAGTTAAATCTTTACCGTCAAACTGCCTTATGTAAGTCTGAGACATCAGGAATATTCTTCTCCCTGTATTACATTTAAAAAAAAAAAAAAAAGAACAGAAAAATGCTTGCCAAATCTGGCCCTGGCCCCAAAATAGCCAGGCTCAGAGCAAGAAGGCACCAGGTAGTGCCATCCCGATGCTGCTGCCCTGCCATGAGGAAGGGGACAGGTTCCCAGCCGGGAATGCTGCAGCACTGAACAATTTAAGCAGCAGGTAGGGAGGCAGAGTGGGCCTGTAACTGCAGCCAGCTGGGCTGCTGACAGAGCCTGGGCACTGGCCCGTGGCCACCTGCTCCTGGTTCTTCCGAAATGTTTTCACTTAAAAAGCAGAACAAAAATAATCCTCCCAAACTCGAAGATCCCTACTGTGAAGAAACACAGACACTAACTGCTGAGGACTGGATTGCATCACTCGTATGTGAAGGTTACACTCCCACCACCCAAAGTCATATTTGTAAGATCTGATTTAAGACCTGATTTCCTCTAATATACCACTGAGCCATAACTAGGCAGGAGGGAGGCTGGAAGCTCGTCATGCAAAGCTACCAGAGGTATATTTGCAAAGGCACCAAAAGTTAATGGAAGTAATTTGATTTCTGTATTGACAATCTCTACTGGCTATTGCAAAGTATTAAGCTGAGAGCGTTTAACTCCAGAAAGGCAAATAGGTTCCTACCAGTCATGACCTGGAATAGCCTCTTGCTTTCCTAGCAAGGCTCCTTAATAAAACAGGGCAATCAAAACAGATTTAACACTGGAAGCACACTAGGAAGCACAAGACTGCTTCACGTATTTTTTCTGCTTTGAAAAACAGCCCTTGCCAAGAGGATAAGGGGGAAGATTTATCAACCCCATCTCCAGGGTGCTGCAGCCCCTGGACTCAGCACCCACCTGCTTGAACTGTCTGCCTCGTGACCAAGGTTTCTATCCTACTGGCGAAGGCCAAGTCCGTTTCTGTAGTGAGGTGACAGGCGTGCCTCCCCGCAGCCCTCCTCACCCGCCAGGAGGATGGGACGTGCTACGGAGATCAGCCGAGTGATGCTGACACGAAATCGGAGGGAAGCACTGGCAGGTCAGGCGCTGGCTTTGGTAGAAGGCAGGGATACGGCTTTGACGCTAGAMGGGCAAGCCCAGACACTGCTGACACACAGTCAGTGCAACCTGTAACTGACTCCCACACCTTCACTCCTCCTCCCGGGGCCAGCCCTCTCCTCCTCCCCGCTCCTCCGCAGTGCGCAGCTCTGCCAGGAGCTGGGCAGAGCCACAACAGCGAGAGAGGCTCTGCAAGAGTGTGGCTCTGGGCTATCTCAGGCAAGCTGCCCAACAAGCCGGCTGAGCCCTAGATAGCACTTTGCAGGAGCTACAGCCTGCGCAGAGGCTGATAAATTCACCCCTGGCAAGGCAAAGAGGCTTTAGCGTCCCTGTTTTGGAACAGGAAAGGCTTGAGCTGGCGACATTAACAGGCTTGGCTACCGCTTGACAGAGTCCAGATCAGCCCTGGGGAGCTCCTGATCCTCGCTGTTGCTTCAGACTAGGCTCGGTGTCTCCATTTCAGCTGATGAGCTCAGGCACCCAGAGAGACGGATGCAAGCCCGTGAAATCCACATCCTGAGGGATTTAGCAGGGGGGACGGTTAGTGCAGATGAAAGTAAAAAAAAACGACGATGCAAGAGCCCAGTCCTCGCTGCCCTGGCTGCTGGGCCAGCCACAGCCACGGTGGCTCACATGTGTCTTGTGGCAAGAGAGGCACAAGGCTGGAGGCACCTGACAGGGCCAGTGGCCCGTCAGAGGCATTTCGTAAGAGCCCAGCCTTATCTGCGGCAAAAGAGCAAAGGCAGAATGACTTTGGTGCAAGACCACAGAAGATAATAAACGCCGACCTGTGCAAACTTCCACGCTGAGAAACAAAACCAAAAAAAAGTAGTGAAGGAGAGGTGGGCGATGAAGCACCCAGAGCATCCACCACGCCAGGACGGCAAGGGGACAAGCCTGTTGGGTGAGGTTCGTTGCATACGTGCCAATTTGGGCCCCCTCCACACCCCGTATCACCAGCAGAGGAGAGTTCAAGGCTCCCCTGGTACTACACACTCTCCAGCTGTATAAAGCCTCATGGAAATGAAACGTGAGGTTTGGGGAAGACCTGGGTCCCTCCCACACGCCCCGTGAACACACATGCACTGCACACTCAGCCACCGACCAGGGCAGGGGGCAAGCAGCATCCCTCGCTTCGCTCTTTCCGCGTGGGAGACAGGCTGATGGGTATCGGCTGGCCGGTGGCTCGTGCCCCCGGTCACGGGTGTCCCCTCTTCTGCCTCTCCTGCCATTCCCGCCTCAGTGCCGCGATCTCCTGCCCATACCAGCTGTGCAGCTTGGAGAAGCAGGCCGTCTCCGGTGACACTGGGCTCTCCGGCATGGCCGGCGAGAGGCCAGGCACCGGGGACCCCACAGCGCTGCTGGCAGCCAAGCGCCGGCGCGGAGGCAGGGGCGGGGGCTTCATGTGCCCCCCATCACGGTCGGGGCAGGCGGCCCCCCCGGGGATGCCACCACCACTACCCCACGTGGAGTAACCGTTCTCCAGGACGGCGGGCTTCTCCTGGAGAGGCAGCAAGGCAGGGTTGGAGAGGTGCCTCTTCCTGCCAGAGGAGGAGGACCTCCGTGGAGACTTGCGGCAAGCGGCCAAGCTCTTGCAAGCCTCCTCCAGCTGTTTCTCCAGTTCCCTCACCACCAGCCGCATGTAGTCGAAGCTGGCCCGCGAGAGCGCCTTCACCCAGGCTTCCATGGCAGCCTGCCCATCAGCCACCAGCACATAAGCCCTGGCGCCGGCGTCGTCAAAGCGGATGGCAAAGGCGAACTCCTCAGCAGCCTCGCACAGCTCCACGGTGCAGCCCTCCAGCACCACCAGCCCCACGGGCTCCCGGCTCTCCCGCTCCTCAAAGTAGAAGAGGAGGTTGCCCTTGAGGACGAACCAGCGGCGCTGGTAGGAGGTGGCGTGGTGGTGGTGGGCATGGTGGTAGTGCCGTTCCACCCGCTTGCGGAGGAAGCCGGCATGGTCAGCGGGTGAGTCGCAGGTGGCGTAGTGGGCCACGCTCCGCTCGTTCAGCTTCATCGCCCTGCCTAGGAGCAGAGGAAGAGAGGGGGAAGAAGTTGGCTTGGCCAGGAGAGGCCTGATCCTGCCCTGAGCCCGCCACAGGGAAAAGCAGCCCCGACTCCAGCAGCCAGCGCTGCAGGACAGCATCTAACCCAGCAAGTACCCCTGCAAATTGCAGGCTGGTTCCTCACTGCTGCAGAGAGGAGGTCGTCACCAGAGCCCTACCACCGAGACGCCTGCCTTCTCCAGGGACGACACCACCGCTGCTTCATTTCTTATTCCATGAATGACCTACTTTGCTGTTTTTTTATGGGGCACATCAAAGAAACTTGCCTCTGTGCCTGCGAGGCATTCATTTCACTCTCTCTTCTATTATAGGGCAGGATAAGGAAGGTGTTTTCAGACCCAAGGGCTCTGAGACCTCCATTTGAGCACCCTCTCCCCGCTCCCCATCTCCACGCGGGACCACCAGCCCTCCCGGCAGCAGCACTCCCAGCCCCAGCAGGTTAACCAGCAGTGGGGTGCAAGGTGCCGTACCGGCTGTGCGGGTCAGACCGCAACCCCTTGCCGTCTTCCTTGGGTGGGCTGCTCCCTTGCCGAGGACCTCCGAAGCTCCACCGTGCCGAGCCCCATCCCTGGTCAGAGGAAAGAAGGCAGAGAGGGAGTCACAAACTAGAACAGCTTGGGACTGAAAGAGCAAAGAGCTGCACCGCTCCCACCCCGGAAAGCCGGGGCCCTCGGTGCACAGGAGTGGCCAGGGCCAAGCACTTGCAGGCGGGCGGCTCTGGAAACTGGGGTGGCAAAACCGAGGGCACTTGTGTTGGCTTCAAAGCCCGAACCCCATCACAGCTCAGGCCGGCACTCCTGTGGTTTTTGGCTGCTGTGGGTTTGTTTTGGTTTTATGACAAAAAAAAAAAAGAGCTTTTGTAGAAGCACGTCACTGCACCATCTGCGGAGGCCCCGCAGCAGGCGATTCGGCAAGTCAGCGGGTCCCACAGAAGGACGCAGCAAGCGCAGCCTTTGTGCTTCTACAACTGCAAATGGACGTCCAACTGCTAAAACTCCGCATAAAGAAATATGCAGAAAACAAACCACAGCCGCCACTCCCTGGCCAGATCCGGGTGGGGGAAGCTCCCCCCCTGCTGAGCAACCTCCACCATCCCTCACGGAGCCCCTCGCCCCCATCAGGGCTTGTGGGGCAGGGCTCTGAGGCCCGGGAGGCACGGACTCCAGTTGGAAAATGGACAAAAATCCCATGAGACGTAAGGAAACGCTGTTCCCTGGGGGTGCTTTGCCCTCGGCGCGTCACCCTGAGGAATCTCCAGCCTTGCACACTCAGGCTGAGGACAGCCGGCGTGGCCCACGCCAGCCCTGACGTGAGGGGACTTGGGGGGTCCCGTGGCCCGAATGGGTGACGTGTGTGTGTGTGCAATGCCGGGCTCTGTGTGTGTGTGTGTGTGCAGTGCTGGACTGTGTGTCTTTGTGCGTGTGTGCATGCGTGGGCAGTTGGGCCGCGTGTCTTTGTGTGCGCGTGTGCCACTCCGGGCTGCGTGTCTTTGTGCGTGCCGTGCTGGGCTGGCAGTGTCTGGGTCTCCGTCTGCGCCTCACCCCC
>JASVER010000071.1:5266427-5372260 GCA_030449065.1 Oceanodroma leucorhoa | reverse complement strand
GCAGCACCGCCCCGCCGGCGGCAGCGGCAGCATGGGGCGGGGGGCGGCCGGCTGGGCACCGCCGCTTGCCTGGAGCTGCTTTCTGCCGGGCTTCTTCGCTCCGCCCGACACCCCTTCGGTACCCCTGGGGTCCCATCCGGGGGGGGACCTAAAGCCCCCCCTCCCCCCCAGTGTAACTATTGGTGTGCAGCAGCCATGTGGTGCGGGGGCGGTAGGGTGCCAGTAATGGGGTGCAGCAGCAGTGGGGTGCAATGGCAGTGGGGTGCATTACCGCCTGGGTGCACTGCTGATAGGGTGCCAGTTATGGGGTACAGCGGAAGTGGGGTGCAATGCCAATGGGGTGCAATACCGGCAGGGTGCAGTGCCGGTAGGGTGCAACAGCTATGGGGTGCAGCTGCAGTGGGGTGCAATGGCAATGATGGGGTGCAATAGCCGTGGGATGCAATACTGCTAGGGTGCAACAGCTGTAGGGTCCAGCAGCAATGGGGTGCAATAGCCGTGGGGTGCATTACCGACTGGGTGCAGTGCTGATAGGGTGCCAGTTATGGGGTGCAGCGGCAGTGGGGTGCAATGCTGCCAGGGTGCAATACAGGTGGGGTGGGACAGCTGTGGGGTGCAGCAGCAATTGGTGTAATTGCTGTGGGGTCTGTTACTGACGGGGTGCAGCAGCCCAAGGGGGCGACACCAACGGGCTGCCACACGGCAGTGGGGGCGCAGCACCCGTACGACGCAACAGCCGTGGGGTGCAGCAGCAAGGGGGTGCCATACCGGCGGGGTCGGTAGCTGTGGGGCGCGGCGGGGCTGGGCCGGGCCGGGCGGGAGGGAGGCGGGGGCAGGCGGTCAGGTGATGCGGGCGGCATCATGTGAGCGGGGCCGGGCCGGGGAGAGGCATTCGGTGCCCCGGTGGCAGCGGGGACGATGAGGGCGGCGGCGGTGCTGAGCGGGCTGGCCCTGGCCCTGGCCCTGGCCCTGGCGCTGCCCGCCCTGGCCCTGGAGAACGGGCTGGCGCTCACCCCCCCCATGGGCTGGCTGGCCTGGGAGAGGTTCCGCTGCAACGTGGACTGCCGGGCGGACCCCCGCAACTGCATCAGGTCAGCGGGGCGGGGAGCGGCGGGGGGAGCCCGCCCCCGCCCCGGGGCTGTCTGCCAAGGAGGGGCTCGGCATCCCCCCCCGCCCGGGGCTCGGCATCCCCCCCTCGCTGCAAGGAGGGCCTGTCCTGTGTGTCCCCTGCCCGAGGGAACCAGCTCGGAAGGGCCGGGCTGGTGTCTGGGGTCTGCCCCGGGCGGGCGGCTGGGTGGACGGGGCGATGCCAGGGCAGGGGAGGGCGGATGAACGGGTCGGGTCGGGCACCAGGCCGGGGACAGCTCTGGCACCGTCTGTGTCCCTGGGGCGAGCCCTGCAGCAGTGGGATCTCGGGGAGCATGGTGCGTGGGAGGCGGGGGGCTCAGGCGCCCCGGTGCTGGGGCTGGAGAGCCCCCGGTGCTGAAGGATGTGGCCGGGCTTTGCGGGGTATCGGGGAAATGCTTCCCCTCGGTGAGATCAATGAACGGGACATGGATGGGGTTTAAACGGGAGCCCTGGAGACCTTCCCATATGGCCCAGGCCAGCCCTGCAGTGACCRACTCTCCACAGCCCCCAGTTAGCCCCGAAGTCCCGCTGGCTGCCTGCAGCCGGTGGGGCAGGGAGGTCACAGGGGCTCAGCCTGCCATGTCCCCGTCCCCCCAACCTGCAGCGAGGCACTCTTCTTCGAGATGGCAGACCGCCTGGCAGAGGATGGCTGGAGGGAGCTGGGCTATGAGTACATCAACATTGACGACTGCTGGTCTGCCAAGCAGCGGGACGCAGCGGGACGGCTGGTTCCTGACCCTGAGAGGTTTCCCAGGGGGATTAAGGCCCTGGCTGACTACGTGAGTGCCCACTGGGGATGGTGGGGGCTCTCCGTGTCCCCACAGCGCCCAGTTCCTGGGAGGCACCTCGGACCCCCTCATCCCCTCCTTGCAGCTCTCCTCTCCTCACAGGTTCACGCCCGGGGCCTGAAGCTGGGCATTTATGGTGACCTGGGCACCCTCACCTGCGGGGGCTATCCGGGCACCACGCTGGACCGTGTGAAGCAGGACGCCCAGACCTTTGCGGAGTGGGGTGTGGACATGCTGAAGCTGGATGGGTGCTACTCGTCGGGAGAGGAGCAGGCGGAGGGTAAAGGCTCCCTGGCTGGAATTTCTCCCCTCGCCGCTTCAGTCAGGGCGGCTGGTCATCCGCAGAAACGCTTGGCCAGCTTCAGTTCTTCCCTTGCATCTCCTCTTGCAGCTTTTGGGCAAAGAGGAGGGACTTTGGGTGCCCTAGAGCCGGTGTAAGGCAGGAGGCCAGGCTGGCCTGGGGTCCCCCTGGCCGCACGGGCTGTGGACACAGGCTGCTGCCAGCCGTCTCCTTCACCAGTTGTTTTCTCCTCTCCCTAAGGCTACCCAGAAATGGCGAGGGCCTTGAACGCTACAGGCCGCCCCATTGTCTACTCCTGCAGCTGGCCAGCGTATCAGGGGGGKCTCCCCCCCAAGGTGAGTGTGTCCCATCCGGTGGCTGTTTCCCGTGTCCCCTGTGCCCTGGGGGAACTCTTGTTGGAGCTGCAGGAGCTGGGTGCTGCACCCCGCTTATCACTCCAGCCGTGGTAGGGTGGGGCTGCAGGTCCTCAGAGGGGATGTGGCCTCCCTGCCAGGCATCTGGGGACACTTGGGGTTCCCAACGTGGCTAGGTGATGGGAGTTTGGGGGAAGAAGGCCTTGGGATGTGCCTTCTGCACCCCACTGAGCTGGTGTGGGGTTGATCCTGGTGTGGGGTTGACACCTTTCTTCTCAGACGGGTCCTATTTGATTTAAGTGCTTGTAACAGGATGTTCCTCCTAGTAATGTTTCTTGAGAATTGATTGCATTTATTTATTTCCTTTTCCACCTTCTGAGTCAATCCTGAGCTGCCCTCATTCTTGCAGCTGATCATACTTCCCCATGGCCTCTGTGGTTGTTTTGCCAGACATTCTGTTATACTGGAATGTGCCCAGTCATACTGGGATATGACTCTGTCCTCCTTCATTACGTGATGTTGCCCTTATACACATCTGTGTGCTTTGCAAACACCAAACATCTTCTGGACACTGCAGCTCTCAACAGGTCTGGCTGCCCCTTCTCCCCCAGCTTGCAGACCCTGTCCTTCCTCCCTCCTGCCTGACCTATGCTCCTCTCCAGGTGAACTACACCATCCTGACAGAGGTCTGCAACCTGTGGCGTAACTACGACGACATCCAGGACTCCTGGGACAGTGTGCTTTCCATCCTGGACTGGTTCTCCGCAAACCAGGACGTGCTGCAGCCGGCGGCCGGCCCCGGCCACTGGAATGACCCAGACATGGTGCGGCTGGGTGGTGGGAGCACTGACGCTGGCCGGGGCTGGGGATTCTCCAGGGATCCCCTTCTAGGGGCAGGGCGAAGAAAGAGTGCCAGGAGCAGGAGCCCTCTTGCTGCAGAGAGGCAAAGCTCCTGTTGCCCTTTGCTAAGCTGGGGGAAGAGCCTGTGGTTGCAATGAACCCTTGAGTGCTTGAGTATACCTGTCCTGTTGTCCAGGTGTCCCTGTCCTTCCCTGCACAGCCTGAGGGGGGGATAGTGGTGAAGTGAAGGGTGTTAGTGGTGAAGTGAAGGGTGTTAGTGGGTGTGTTTCAATGTGTGCTGACGGCTCGGCACATAGCAGGGGTGGGATATCCCAGCAGTGGTAGGCTGCTCACGGGGAAGCAAAAGCATGCGTGAAGTTTCCCACACATGCCTCTCCCCAGCAAGCTGCAGCATCACCAAGTGTGGCAAGCAGACGGGTTTCTAACCCTTTTCTGCCTCTCCTGTCTTTTCCCCCTCTCCCCTCCAGCTCATCATTGGAAACTTTGGCCTTAGCTACGAGCAGTCCCGTTCCCAAATGGCCTTGTGGACGGTGATGGCAGCTCCACTCCTCATGTCCACGGATCTCCGCACCATCTCCCCAAGGGCCAAGGAGATCCTGCAGAACCGCCTGATGATCCAAATCAACCAGGATCCCCTGGGAATCCAGGGGCGCAGGATTGTAAAGGTTAGGGGAAAGGTGGATATGTTTGGGAGAGCAGACAGGAGCAGCACAGGGGGTCACAATACGGAGGGAGAGGGAGGCGATGCAGAGAAACATGAGCAGGAGAGCTGTGAGAGCTGGGGACCTGCTGGCATAGGAGAATGGCAGGGCAAGGTCAGAAGTTATGGGCCAGCGCTGGTCCCGGCAGCTCTACCTCACCCACCCATCCCCATCCCTAGGAGAAATCCCACATCGAAGTGTTCCTGCGCCCACTGTCCCAGGCTGCCAGCGCCCTCGTCTTCTTCAGCCGGAGGACGGATATGCCCTTCCCCTACACCACCAGCCTGGCCAAGCTCCACTTCCCCGAAGACGCTGTGTATGAGGTGAGTCCCACTGGCATGCTGCATGGTGGGGCAGCCCCATGGCACCTGGATCCCCCTCGTTCCAGCTTCCCCTCTTGACACCCTGTGCATTTTTGGAAGGGAGGGACTCCCTGCCTCTAGGACAAAAGGGCAGCCGCCCATTGGGTCGCCCACTGCTGTGCCCCRTCCCACCATGCCATGTCAGTGACCATGGCTGGACCTCAAGGTGAAAGGTCTGTGGAAATCCTGGTAGCCACCATCTCTCTCTTCCAGGTACAAGACGTGTACAGCGGGAASATCATCAGTGGCTTAAAGACGGCAGACAGCTTCTCGGTCGTTATTAACCCCTCGGGGGTGGTGATGTGGTATCTCTATCCCATCGCGCGCCCAGCGCAGCCCTGGCACATTGTCAGACAGCAAGCCCCCAGCGAGGGTTTCCACCCAGTCCTCCTGTGACAAGGCTCAGTGTGTGGGGGTGTGGGTCAGTGCCGGGGTGAGCCGCGAGACCCTGGGGCGCACAGCTCTTCACTGCCCAAGCGCCTTTCGCTGGTGGGCCCAGCAGTGCTGGGGAGTGACTGTCAGATCATTCCTCCGGTACCAGCTTGATGATGTCTACTCAGTCTGCGTAAAGCGGGAATTCTTGTACCCACCTCCTAAGGGTGTGCAGAGCATGATTCCTTGGTGATTGCAAAGCCCTTTGAGATCCTCCTCTGGAAGATGCCATACAAGCAGAGGCCAGCCACTGTTGGAGTTCGTCAGCTCTGACACCTGAGCACTTTACCACTTTGAACTGAGTATCACCAACTGCTGCAGAGGCCAAGAAAGGCCTTGAATGCTTTAATATCTTCTAGGATGGTGACCCCCCCTCTCCATGTGGAATGGCGTTAGCCTCAAGGATCAGACCTGGCCACCTTTCCTGTGCTGTAATTAGCTTGGCTTAGAATAAGGGGCTGTCAATAGGGCTGCACCTTCCCCAGGACCAAGAGCTCCTGGAGGCATGATGGTTCTGTGCAGAGAGGCTTTGCTTGCAGGCCTGATCCTGCTGCCAGGATCCTGGACGCCAGCACTACGACAGCCTAGCATGCATGCTAGCATTGGATTAAAGCCCCTCTGCTATCAGTTGACAGCAGAGCAGAGCGAAAACCTGAATTGGCTATGCACAACCCCAGCAGCCTTGCTGGGGTACAGCACCAAAAACTGCAGAGCCATAGTGTGTTGTGCACGAGCGGTGTCGGGAAGATGCCAATGGTTGAGGTCTTTTGAGCTGGGAGATGGTCATAGGTGCCTCCGAGCTGCAAGCTGCATCCTGTTCTTGCTCTGGCAGGAAATTCCTGCTAAAGGGGGCTCAGGCCTTCCTCCAAGGGGCTGAACACTCAGGGTTTCTCAGGGAAAGGCTCCTCCTTCTCCCAAGGGCAGCTACATCCACAGCCCCATCCTAAGGAGGAGCCTGCACTAATAAACTGGAAGTGAGCAGCAGGACAGACTCTAGAGCCCTCAACTTCACACAGCACACATCCTACAGAGGAGTTTTAGGCGAGACGTGGCCCACCCTGATGGTCCCAGGGTACAGCATTTGTGCAGGTTGCCTCTGAAGACTGTAGCCCAGGGAGACCAACAAGATTAAGCCTCGGACCAGAGAAATACCACATTTTAGATTAGCCCCCACCCCCCCCAAAAAAAGTTTCCCTTTTCTATTCAGATGACCAAGGAGGGTTGGGTGCCCACACTGGTTCCTGCAGTACCAAATGGCTGATTCTGGCCACTTCCAGAAACTTTCTCTAAGTGCAGCAGCAAGATACTGAACACAATGCTTGCAGTGTATCGGGAAAGGATGAATGCACTCCGTGTCTGTATACAGGAGCTGGCTTTGTTCTTGGAGAGTGATTGAAACAAATTAACTAAAATAAAAGGGAAGCAGTCACAGGCTGTTTCATGTTTATTCAGTATTGCTAGCTATACATACTTGGTTAAAGTATTACAGGGTCAGTACCTCAAAACAGGAACAACTATGCTAAGAAAGAGAACTGGTTTCCTGTCAGAGGCTGGACTGACGCAGAGTAGAAAACTGCTTTCCAGTGGTTACACGATGTTCAGCAGGGCACCAGCTTCCCTTGGCACAAGGGGAAACTCAGATTTTGCAGTCCCCAGTTAAATGCCATTTCCCTTTACCATACATTTGGTTTTCTCTCACTAGGAAAAAAAATGGCTAGAGAGGAGTTCCTCTTAAAGACAGGCCTTCCTATTGCCTAAAGATAGGCAGTAAATGCAAATGTACACAGGAGAGCTGCTAAGAATACAGCCTTAGTGAGTGGCAGGGTGGCGACACTGCCGCGCAGCGTTGTGCCTGCCCCGAGGACATGAACACGTGCCAATTCTGGGTATCTGGGCGAGAGCAAAGGCACAAACCAGCCTTCCACCCTCCCCAGGCAGCAAGAGGATAGGCCCCACCTTTTTCTCTCCCTCCAGTTACCTGATTCCAGATCCAGCTTAGCCATGCACCAGGGGGAGAGGGGGACTGGCCCACAGCCCACCCGAGAGACCACCWCCAGTGGTGGTTGTTTGTTCCAGCCTTCTGTGCAGTAGGCAGGAATGAAGGTCAACACAACACACACACCACAGTGAATAGGCAGCTAAAGGTATCAACAGTCCTGTATTAAAGTGCAATTCAAAAGTTACAAACATTCATGGTTGATTTTTTTTAAATACAGAGTTATTAAAGTATCTCTAACTCAGACTTAAACAGTGTTTATAGATAAGGAAATTTACTTCCCCCCCATGCAGGGCTGCTTTAGGAATTCACACTTACAGGTCATGCAAGCCTGACTTACAGGAAAGCCCTGGCACACAGGRAAGTAAGAGGGAAAACACTCCTTCCCCTTCACTGTGAAGGTAGGAATGCTGTAGGAAGAAATATAATCACCCCATATGTAAAGGATCACAAGGGTCTCCACCAGACTAGAGAGCCTCTCTTCAGAGCAGGTTTAATGGCACTATGTCCTAAGGAAGAAGGAAAGGTTGTGGCTGAGCAGCCGAAGTATCTGCAAGAGAGCTGAGTGATAGTAACATCTGCACCAGACAGCAGTTCCCAGCTGTCCCTACCTGCACCCCAAAGCAACCCAGCTCCGGTACCGCAGCGCCCATCCGCCCACGTTGCTCAGATGTGGGCACACACACCCTGGCTGCAGCAGCTGAAGGAAAAGATGAAGGCCAGCTTTCCCCTGTGGAGCTAGCACACAAGCAAGCTTGCTCAGCAGAGGGAGCCAGGACCGTGGGACCCATCTCCTGACAAGGCTACTGCCAGGTTATCTTCCTAATGTAACAGATTTTGCTCCAAGGCAAGCAGCCTCCTGTGCAGCACTCGACTCCATTATGCTTGAAGAATGTCTGCTTGACACAGGATCATTGCACAGATATGGGACCTGCTTCTAGGAGAGGGAAAGGAAGACTGACTCGCACGCCCGCCAGTCCATCAGCTCACTGCCCTGCAGCACACCTTTGTTTGCTTTCCTATTCAATGTCTACAAAGGCAGGCTGATTGGGGCCCATCCCCTTCCCTCTTGTGTAGCCAAATGCTTCAAATGTCTCTTAGGATGCACCTCCCAAGTTCACCACCCCATGACTGTTAGTCCAGGACATGAAACTCACACTTCCAGCATGATACAGGATTTCCAGAGTCCCATCTCATGCTGAACTGTGCCAGAATTTAAGGAAATTTAACACCTTTCTGGGGCACCCAAGGGTCTGTGCAAGGAACCTCAAGGCTCTCTATACCTTTCCTCTTGGATGGTGCTTCAGAAGTAGTCAAAAGGTTGGCATTCCAAGTAGTTTTACTCCAAGATCCCAGAGCCTTCGTATTTTAGTCCTAGATTAGTCACGTGGCCTACTGGTGGTTTAATAAGAAGTCCATCTCTCTCCTCAAGCCAATAGCAGAGCAAAAGGTTAGTGCTTCGACCCCATGAGATAAAGCAAATAAGCAGGAAAGTGCTGTTGTTCCGCCTTGTATTGCCATTGACTTAATGTTTAAGGAGGGCCGGTGCTCAGCTGCCCAGCACTACAAATATTGTATATATACAAAGAGACCTAGAGATACGCTAACCCGAGGGGCAGCAACAGCCAAGTTGTCTTCAGGGAGAGAGAGTGTGGGAGGCTGGTTGCAATTTCCTTCTGTTAGTTGTTCTTCTTATCCTCAGGAGGTGCATAAGGAGGTGGCTGATCCTGGAAGGAGACAAAGTAGAGTCAACAACCCTGCTCGTTTTATGATGAGCTCTTCCCAGGCGTTCCCAGGCTTGGCTTACAAGAAATGACTGCTCTTCAGTGAGCTACAGACAGAGCCAGGTGCTGTGTTTTAAGCTGTCATTTCATCACACCATTCCTCTCTAGTATCAGTTATGCTCCAGGACATATGCTGCCTCCCATAACGTTTCTAGTGAAGGTCCCCTCAAAACCAGGTAACAGTCTATTGCAGATAGACCACTTAATCTGATTTAATTGCCATCCTCCCTTCACTTCCAGGGCTTTGTCTCTGCTGATGTTCATAGCTCTGACCCAGCAGACAGSAAGCCCCCGGGCTGAGGGCCAGCTTTGCTGCTCTGTCAGTCTCCAGCCCACCACAGAGCCACGCAAGGCAGTGAAGAGCACAGGCAGACTGGCTGTCACACACCATACAGCCTACCTACCGGCTGCCGCTGACTGAACAGTAAGAGACTTCCCCATCTCCATGCAGCCCGGAAAAAAATGAAAACAAAACCCACATGCCCTCATCCTTCAGTGACCTGCTSTTCTTTAACTCTCCCCACTTTCAGCCCCAACAGAAGCAGAGAGCTTCTGTCATACTGAATGGCTGTTACTGGATGAACCTTAAGGCCCTCCTCCTTTCCTGACTGAGGATTTAACAAGCCTTCTTCATGGCACTATCACCCACATTCTGCATTCCAGAAAAATGCATACTTTCTGTGCATTTTCAAAATGAAGGCGTGCTAGGCTTTGCTGGGAAAGCAAACCGCTGTCTCTGTTAGTGACGGAAGAGGGAGCAGGCACAAGCAGGCCACAGGCGCGGTACTCACCATGGGCATGTACACGTTGTGTGGGTTGGCAGGGTTGTAATACGCACTGGAAGCGGCTTCCATGGCCTTACTGTCCCCTAGAAGCAAGCATAGGACACGCTTGCCTACATGCCTTAGGCAGTGGCCCCAGCCCCAGAGCCTTCTCCCCAGCCAGAGCTCTTTTGAGAAGTTGACAAGTGTCCAAAGAGCTAGCAGCAACCACAGCAAGCTGGGTTTGACTTCAGAGCAGTCCAGGAAAGCTGCGAGCTGGCTAGAGCTGACCACAAGCTGTGCAATGCAGAGCTGAGCAGCTCCCCCCACACTCTTATCTCAAATAATACATCAAGATGACTTCGAGCTCCTGCAACAACAGCACCTTCCCCACCCCACACTGCGCCCACAACACCACCCACAGCCCACACCCCCAAGCACCCTTTTGCACCCAGACCCTGGCAGCCCCCCAGTCCCATTACCTGGCATTCCTGGGCCCACCCAAGCTGGGGGAGCGGAGGGGACTGAGGTTCCTGCAGGAGATGGCCCAGAGTAGGGGGGAGGAGGTGGCACATACATGGGGTTCATATTTGGAAGTGGTGGGTAAATACCTGAAAAAGATGACACCGGATTGATGCTTTGGACCATGGCAATGGGACAGAGGGGAAGAGAGCTCACAGGCCCAGCAGCACATTAGCCCTGGACAARAGCGGCGGTCAGGGAAGCTCTGCAGGCTTGGCAGGGATGCAGACAGCAGGGATTTAACATTTTGCTAATGCCTGTYATGCCAGCAGGCAACAATTCTCTGCCAAGCAGCAGCACAATTTACAAACAACATTTTCGCCTCCCATCTAGCTGCAACTACAGAGACACATGGGTGCGATCAACAGCACGCGACAGATTTTTGCAAGGACRAGGATCCTTGATGGAGACAAAACTACAGTAACCCTCACCGCACCGTTGTGATTTTTTTTTACAACTAACACCAAACACACCCTGCCAGTCATCATTACACAACTTCCAAACCTGGAGTCTGGGCATATGGATATCCCATGGGCTGTGGAGCAGGTCCATAGGCATTCATCGGAGGTGGTGTATAAGGATATGGTCCGTTTGGTGGTGGAGGAGCAGCATAGCCCCCCGGCGCAGGTGAATACCCCCCTGGAGCAGGCGGGGCGGGTGCATACCCTCCGGGCACAGGTGTATAGCCATAGCCAGGGTTCTGGAGAGGAACGCCACTGGAAGCTAAGGAGCACGTGTTTAGTAAGTCAGACATCCTTTTGTTACAATTAAACATGTAGAATAAAAGGAATATAGTCCTGCTCATGCAGCACCATTTCCCATCATCTAAAATCACTGTACAGTTGTGGCGAAGTACTGCACTTGAAAAGCATTAGCCTCCTCACTGCAATTTCACAGGGTGCTAAAGGAAACCAGCTGCAAAAATACTATCAGTTACCAGTTCAACCACAGAGCTCCTGCTGCTGGAAGAAAAGACCGTTCTAAAGCAAGTATCAGTAGGGTGGTTTTTACTTCTTTTTAAACTTTCTTATCAGAAAAAGCATGTACATTTTTAAATGCACATTTCTTTAAAAAGAAAACTTTCCTATCAGAAAAAAATGTACATTTTTCCCCCATTGGAAAGTTTTAAATAGAAGTTATTATTTTAAATTTATTTTCCCTCCCTCCGAATGTGGACATGTTAACTTTCCTCATCTTACTCCACTACTATAGAACTGAGCTGAGGGTAGGTAAGTGGATCAATTTTTCACCATCACATATTTCAATTTTATTCCAGGAGGAATAAGGTTCTGTAGAAAAAGGTGGTTCACTTCAGGAGCACAAACTCCAGAATATTCTGACTGCACAAAGTGTTACAATGAAATAAAGAAAAAGGATTGGAAGAAAAAAACCAAAAGTTCCCCTGGAAAAAAACCCCACAACATTGCTGTGGAAGAGTGCATAGAGTACCCCTCCTGCCCCAGCCCACAAAGTTCAAAGAGAGCCCTACTCTCTAACTAGCTCAGCCAACCATGGGGGAACTGCAGGCTCTGAAGATCCCTTACCATTAGAGGCAGCTTTGAACATCAACTGTCCAAACTCAATGGCTCCTCCACTGTTGAAAGTCAGTTTAAACGTCCCCTGCCCTTCCCAGCCACCTAGGAGAGTCAGAATTCGAATTGAAACAGACTATTAACCTCCTCAGTAGCAGTCAAGCCAGCAAAACAGTTAATACTCCAATTACTTTTTTCTTATTTCAAAACTATTTTGCATCGTATCGCCAGGCGGAAAGAATCATGGCACTGCTGTAAGATGTCCCCCAAAATAATATCTCAAGATGATCAGGAATTTATTTCTTTACCCTTTAAAAGATGATCCCCACTATAGTTACGTAGAAGCAGCCTACCCTAGATACTAGGAAGTTTTGTCCTTTCCTGAAAGGTTCAATAGACGCTAATAATGAACACAGTGTAAAGAAACAACACTCAATTCACTGAGGATTTTAACTGAAAGCCCTCAAACGAAGTTTTATTGCTGACCTCAGTGGACTACAGCTCAGGATCTGCAACTCAAGCTAGGATTAAAATCAAATGCAACATTTTTAATCTCTTTGACCCACATAAACTCAGACAGATAATAAATGCTTAGGTATAATAGCACTTTTTCAGAAAAAAAGCAAGTAGGTGATGACATTGCAGGATAAGAATGCTTTGTTTTGTACAGGGGTTTTGGGAGGGCTTGGTTTTGGCGATTTTGTTTTAGAAAAAAAGATGTCTTTTAAATAAAAGATTCCATAAAATAAGATTTATCTTCCTTGTCTGACTAACAATGAAGTTAGTAGAAGTAAAAAGAGTCTCTTGGGGACAAAGTAGAAATAAAGGACAGAAATATAACAAAACAATCGACCGTGCATAAAGTCATCCTCTTGGAGATTCACCTCTTCAAAACCACAGTCTTAGTATGATTTCAGCCCAAGAAAGAGGGCTGATCCACAATCCAAAGGACCCAGCCACTTTAAGACATTGTTAGGAACAGGAAGCAAAAGCATAAGCTCTCCAGATGCCATCAAAATGCACATAAACTAGTTCTAGGGCTGAAGAGGGAAGAAATTTGAACCAGAAGCCATGTTTTTAATCCGTTTACATTCTGCAATTCCCTACGTTTGCTCATGACCATGACTAAGTCCTACCACAGTGTCATCATTAAATTGGGAACAAAGCTAAGGCAGTGATATACAGCAGCATCCTAGATGCACGCAAATGTACCCAATCTGGTAAGTGACTAGCGACCTCCAGAAAACAAAAGTGGTTGCTAATTCTGTCTATCAATACTGATGACTGGTGACTTGGTCACTTAGCCACCCTTCCAAGTCAAAGACAGGAAAAAAGCACATGCGGAAACCAAGTAAACGTGACGTACACAGCAAGACAGAAGTTACAGACAGGTTTAAACAAAAGCCATCCTGTGGAAGTCAGTTATTAGCTTTGGGGGCAGAAAGAAACACTGAAGCAGAGCCTTAAAGTTCAGCAGACACGGGTTACCTTCGTGTGGACATGCTAGCTATACTGCTGTATCTACTCTGTCCACCTTTCCTGTGCACATAAGCCATCTATCTGATGTTCAGCAGAAGATAAAAGGACTTGTGACACTCGGGAAGAGTTCAGCCTACAAAGCATGGGCACATACCTCCTGCCTCGGCCTGAATCTGTCCTTTGATGTAATTGGCAGAGAAAACAGGCTGCTCAATTGAGCATCCTTTCACCAAATAAAAAGGCATCATGAAAGACAGCATAGGATCCTTGCCCTTCGACACAAAGATCATCTGCAAGACAGGAGGGAACACCTCTGAATTACTTGAATTAGATATAAAAGGTGGTCATGGAGTTCTAGTTGTAGCAGCATGTCAGAAGAGGATAACTTAACTCCTAGTATCAGTATGCATTGTGTTATTTCACAGCTTTAACATTGCGGGATCCCAAACAGATTTGATGGCACATGGCTCACTCACCTGAAGCATATATGTTGCAAAATAATATACCACTTAAAACACACATGCACATTTGCAGAGTTTTATTTTTCTGCTTTTTAAGGATAAGCTATGACAGTTTCCAAAGAAAGTAATATTGACTGACACATTATATGAAATATATTCTCCAGACAGCGATTTCCAGGACGGCACATGCCTTTGTAGGGAATTGGGATTGTGACACATGCACAAACTATCCTATTTCCACCTTCTCTTCTCCTACCTAGTACTCTCAGTGGTTCCTCCCATAACAAAAATCACTTCTTCTATCACCAACTAGGTTTCTGGTCTAAAGTCTACAAGATCCCTTGAGAAAGAAGCAGCCCTGCTGGCATCAGACTTACCCTGTAAGGGGTGAGATACAGCATCCCTTTCTTGGTGCCTTTGAAGGCTTCAGGCTTGCCCGTCATGTCACTGAAGGAGAGCTCCACATCTTTACACTGTTTGAGAACACTACAGGAGGAAATCAGACAAATTGGAGAGATAAACTCAGCAACAGCTCTGACACACACACCCCCATCACACAGGGAGGGGGATAGCACACCAGAAACTCTGAATATTATCCCAAAAGACTCAGTTCTGATGTGGGCCCTGCCATTTTTCCTTTGAACGGAGAGGAATGATTCATGCAGAGTGGAAGAATTCATCCTCTCACCTGTGACAACCCCTGCTCCTCCTCCACAAAAGGAAGCTTTAAATGACAGTTTCTCTTTCTGTCTCCCAAACCATCAGGCTGAGGAATTCCTCTGTCTGCACGAGGAGAGCCTCAGCCCAAAGGTCAGGGCACAGAAAGGGGTGAGGGGTCTGAAACCGCCCCCCTTGAAGCCAAGGTATCACTTCAGAGCAAGCCTCTCTCTCAAAGTCCTTGCTCAAATCCAGGACTCACCACCACAGGGGAAAACAGCACTGCTGTAACACCGCACCCACTGTGCAAACTGAGGGAATTGCTTCACTACTATCCTCACCGCTGACCCTCCTTCACATGATTTAAGTAAATATTTGTAATAAACAGCACCATGCTAAGGAACAAAACAAGGAGCCAGTAATGTCAGCAGTAAGGTTATTACTGTTGGATATCTGTGGGAACGTTGGCGGAGTCTGTTAATGACACCAAAGCGAGATGGGAACTGTGAACAGTGCAGGGTCAGGGGTATGGAGGTGTCTGAAAAATTACATATATTTTCAGGAGAAATGAAAGAATCAACATGGGAAAGTGTGCCACTGAATCTACAGGGCAGACCCTAAACATACACCTAATGAGAAAGTTTGCAGAATAAACAAAACAGCCTTGGGGGTGACAAGTTTGCAGTGTGTTACAGTGCCAGAAGAATCCGAGGCCTTTTATGGTTCAAAAGCATAGAAAAAGAAAAAACAAAACCCTAACCCAACAAAAGCCTGAAGAGGCCGGATCTAAAATTATCCTTATATATTCTGATCAGCCTATTGTAGAAGTCAGATCAAGTTAGGAGTCAGGAAATTGCAAAATTATTGGGGGAAGGGAGGAATCAGCAGGGCCAGCGTATTTGAAAACAACCAAAAGCCCTGTAGTGTCAGGCTGTGTGCTCTCTAGGGCAGAAACAAACGTAACAGTACAAATGTCTCTGAAAAATGTAGAGGAAGATGTTAAAAAGGTCTAGCTTTAATGTGAAAAAAAAAAAAAAAATCCTGACCAAGAAATTCTACTGGGACATTACTTCATAGCTGAGCTAGATGCAGATTCTCAGACGGGCTGAGAGGGACAGACTGACAAGGCAGCAGAGCTCCTTCCATTTCCAAGATGCAAAGGGGAAACATTTCTTCTAAGCTAAATAAAACCAACTCTTCGGCAGTTTGGATCTTACCAGAACACTTCCTCAACCATGTCCTGTAGCCACGTTTCACACCAGTTTGCCTCACTGGGAAGAATTTCTACATAGTCACTTTAATGTTTACTCCTTCCCAGCTACTCACACAAGTAAGTAACACACAGTCACCACCACCGCACGTAATTAGGCTGCTGAACTGGTTTGCACCTGCATGCCTGTCCAGGGCTGTCATGGGAGGGCTGTGCACCCCGTGGAGCACCCACCTGTGACTAAGCAGCACCTCGAAGAATGACTTGAGGTCAAGGATAGAGAGATCTCCTTTAAACCAGCAAAAGCTCTGCATGTCAAAGGACTTCCCTGGCTGAAGTATTAGCAGTCAGTTACGAACTCAGCATTATTTGGAGCATATTTTTGAAGTGTATTTTTCCTGTTGTTTACCAGCCCAAACCAACTCGATGATCCTTTCCTGGGCCTCTGGTTTCTAGGATTTCTCTAGCCAAGGCCAGGATGCTGGGAGCACCCGAACTCAATCACAGCGGAGCCCAAGCCCGTCAAGCTGCTGTGTCAGTCCCCACTGGGGGCGAGGGCAGGCGACGAGCAGCTGGCTGCGTGTTCACAGGAGAGGAGCCGAGCAGGGGGCCTGCTCTGCTCAGGCCTCACCTCTGACGACAAGTTTGCCTTACTTTGGAATCAAGCGATGAAGACTCCTACCTTAAGCGATCTCTACCTCTCTGACATCGCTAACTAATCGCAGGACACAAACAAAAGCCAGCTCCTTGCCTTTCACAGGCGATGGCAGCTCACTGCTCACCCACTGGGGCGGCAMTAAGGGCCGCCGGGCTTCAGCCGTGAAGACGGGGCAGCTCTGTCGGCTCTAGCCAGGCCCGCTCCCCACTGCCTGCCCCAGCCCCTTCCCACGCTGCCAGGGAGGGCTTCAATCACACGGCGYCGGGCCGGGCCGGGCCGGGGCTGGGAGGCGACGGGGGGCCGCCCCAGCGGGGCCGAGCTGCCTCCCACCACCGGGCCCCGCCGGCCCCCGGCCCTGCTGCGAGGACAGGGGATGAGGAGGAACCCCCCGGCCCCGGCCCCGGCCCCGGCCCCGGCCCCGGCCCCGGCCCCCAGCCGCCCACCGGTACCTCTCGGCGTTGGGGATGACAACCCCACCCTCCTGCGAGTGGTTCCTGTTCAGCGCCATCTTGTCCCCCCCTCCCGCTGGTCCCGCCCCTGACCCTGTGACGTCAGCCCCCGAGCGCCCCAGTGACGCCGCGCCCCGGCGATGCCCCGTGACGCCCCGCCCCCGATGACGTCCCGCCTCCCGGCAGGCGGCGGGCGCGAGGCGGAAATGAGGCGGCGGCGGTTGTCAGGCGAGGCTGGTTTAATGGCCGCCGGCGGAGCGGGCGCTACAGGTGGCGGCACCGCCCGGCCCGCCCCGGACACCGCGTCTTCCCCGCGATGGGCCGCGGGGCAGCCCCGGTGGGCCGTGGCTCGGCCCCTCCTCTCCGGGCCCGGCGACGGCACCGCAGGCCCGCGGCTGGCTCCCAGTGGGGCCCGAGGCGGCCGGGGAAGGCGCTTTCCCTAAACCCTCTGTTCCGGTGTCTGGCTGAAGCGCGATTTTTGCCGTCCTCTGTCCGCGTAACCCTCGCAGCGCCGCTTCCCGCTCTCCGAGACCTCTGCTGGGGCGAGAAAGGTGCTGGCAGCGCGTCCTTGGCAGCCTTTCCCCGAGCCGCCTGCTTACAAACCGTAGTGAACCGTAATTAACTTGTCCTCACAACTAACCACAAATACTAGTGCCCACACGTAGCGCTGCTTGCTCTTCTTGCTTTCTCTGCTCACAGCATAACCACGCTTACCGTGGTGCTTGTTACCGTTTTTGCCTAAATGGAATTTGTCCAGTGTAAAACAAAAAAACCTTTGGGATTTACCATGCATTGCAAAATCATTCTGGTGAATGGCTTACGTGGTGAAGAGTTCGTGAGTCTCTGAAAATACTGAGTGGGTACCTCCAGTGTAAAATTTAGCCTCTACCACCCTATGATATCGTTCAAGTTATATCTCTGAGGGGAACATCTGGCATGCTGTGGTCATCCTGGGACTCAGCTGGTGGCACRCGAGGCTAGGATCTGTTCAGGCTTYTCCCAGCTTATCCATCGGCAGAGACTTTTTTCCCAACAGTATCTCCTGCTGTCACGCAACATGGAAATTTTGATATTTGCCATTTGTAGACTTTCCGGTAGATAYGCAGATACTGGTAGGATATTTGCTTGAGCAGACAGCAGTGAGGAATACCTGAGCTTGCTTTTCTCAGCGAGCTTTTATGGATCCTTTAGAATTAGTCCACGATCTGACAGGAAATTACAGAGCAGAGCTTAAAAACCACCTTATTACAACCAAACAAAACCTCCTAAATATATGGGGCAAAACACACAGCCTTGTCCTTGCAATCCACATTACAGGCAAAGGAAAATCTCTCTCTTCTGTTGCATGGGATCTGCTTTGCTTTCATTAAGCAGGGCAGCATTGGCTCCCTGCCATAACCCTTGCTTGGGCCCAAAAGTCATAGAAATGACCATACCGCAGCCCAGGATGACGCAGCCCAGTAGCAAGAGAGGTCCTTAGAGCAGTCRCATAGCCACCAAAGAGCTGTGTGAGAAACCAAGTGCAGGGAACACCTCCGCATGCCCCTGCTAAAGACGACRGAGCATGGCTTCGTGCTTCAGTGCAGTGAAGAAGAGGAGCCCTGGGGGAGTCTTTCCTATTGCACTGGGTTTAAAATATTGTGTAGAGGCTAGGCAGGAGCAGCCACAGCAGAGTAGGTTGAGAAGATGCTTCTGGCAGCCAGTGATGCTGGGGACACCTCCACGCCTGGCTGGCTGGTGGAGACAAACTGGGAGGAGACTTTGACCGCGCGTTGGGCTGTGGATGGCCAGCSTGGGTGGTGGGATGGGTAGCAGCGTAGCAGGATGGTTTCTGCAGGGTCCGTGGTACGGCTGCCGGCACCACGCTTTTGTTCTCTGCGGGGCCGAGGAGGCCTGGTGCAGGTGGGAAGGTGGGTGCAAGGTTATATGCACACGCTGCATACAGGAACACCAGGAGCCGTGAAMGTGGGTGGTGAAAGGACTGCGAAGGGCCGCTATGGCCCTCACGTCCTAGCGGTGCTGAGAATGCCTGATTCGTGTGGAYGGGTGGGAGCGAGAGTGAAGAGACCTTTGCTTTGCAGTGACAGCACAAGAGAAAGCCACAGGATGGACATATGCTCTTAGACGGTTTTGCTAAGGCTTGGAGCACCCTGGCCCCCRTACAGATCTGTCAACCAACCTCAGTCCTGGCTTGAGTCCTTCTCTGCTCTTCCCTCGCTGGGACCTCTTCCTCCCTCATGCGCCAACCTTTCCAACCCCCATCCCAAACCCACCGCGCTTCCCCTTACTCGCAGCACTGCCATCCCGTGCCATGGCATTCTGCACRTGCATTTTAAGTGCAACCGGCTATTCTCCTGGAGGTGACAACCCCTGCCAGCTATGTGACATGCTAGGTGACAGGCAGATGCTGCCAAACTCAGGACATCTGTGATTTTCTCCCCTCCTCCCTTCTGCCCAGCCAGCCCTGACGCTTTCCACCTGGCTCAGGGACATCCAGAAAAGAGCTGACACCGGCTAGACATAAGCGTATAGTCTTCAGTAAAGCTGTGCCTCTTTCTTTACCTTCCCTCCTGTCCCCTCCAGGGGAAGGTAACACAACAGCTTCTCAACAGGACACAAAAGCACATTGATGAGGAGGTGGGAGAGCTTGGGAGAGGGAGAGGGAGGAAACAGCCTGGAGAAGAGGAAGATTCAAGTACTCAGAGAAATGAAGGAGAGGCAGAAAGGGTCGAGATCAGAGAAAGTGAGATAAGGAAAGGAAGGAAGAAAGCTATGGAGGCCTAAAAGGGAATGAGGACAAAAGCACAAGAGAGGAGGACATGGAAGCTGGGAGGGCGGAGGAGCAGCTCAAGCTGAGACTGCTGGAGGAGCAAACGCAGCCATTTCAGTGAGGAGGAGGTATCTCTTGTGTTCCSACCAGCAGTGGAGACCCAGAGAGACACCCTGGCCCAGGGCTTCTCAATCCACGGCTCTTGCACTCTTCCAARATCCTGAAGGCCCTGTGCCGAGCAGGGCTGTCCCTGGGGGAGCTCCTGGCAGGGATCTCCCATGGCACTGTCTTCCCTGCGCTCCCATAGCAGAGGGGCCTTGTTATGGGGGAAAGGTTCAGCAGGGACCTGTTTAGTGCTGGTGGAGASAGACTGCTGCAATGGGGGATGAGTTCGGGTGACCTCAGGACAGGTCTGATCTGCACAGGATCAAAAGTCTGTGACACAAGCATGGCTTTTGATCTTAGCACTGGGCAGGGCAAATGCACCCTCTGCAGGAACACATTCTTTTCCTCTGGGTTTTGCTTCTTTGGAAAATATGGCTATTTTCCCCAAGTACTTTGATGCTTCTCAAATAGATGCTACAGCCCAAGAACTAATTCTGTCTCCTCCCACTGGTCACTTCCCCTGAACCGCAAAACATGTCAGTCTGTCACTTCTCCCATCTATCCACTTCCAAGCTGCCATTTCCCCTTGGGAAGCCACAGCAAGAATGGGCATAAAATGCTGGGCCACCGTGCTGTCAGACCAACCAGCTTCTTTCCCACCCACTGAGGACCCAAGAGAAATCTCTGCTGCCATCACTTGAAGACACTGCACCGACTCCACCATCTCTCCTGCAGTCTCTCCTTGCCGTGTCTCCAAGTGATAAAAACAGGACCACACCTCCCACCTCCGAAGACCTCCTGCCCCCAGAAATCCTTCCCCCCCATCCCTATTTCTTCCAGGCAAGACACACAGCTGAGACACAGAAATGAGAGGAAGGAAGATGACGGACAGTCCACTGTGCAAAAAACAAACTGGGAACGAGGACAGTCTGGGAATGACGGGAGAGACGCCTTTGGTCCCTCTCCGGCACATAGGTAGGCACACGTACACACGCACGCACTCACGCTCGTGTCCTCTCACACACACGGAAGATGCGCCACATGCTTCAGAGACAGGCCCATGGTAGAGTCAAGGGTAGCAAGGGTGGGTTGTCATATCCAGAGACATCGGGTGACAGTGGGGAGGGGGAGTGTCATTCACAGGTTACTTTCATGGTTTTCCTCTGTCTCGACAGTCATGGGGGGCAGCCCTCCGTTGTCATTCAGCCGCTTGGCTCTGTACGTCTCATAGTGGATGTTGTGGGTCACTTCTTTTAGGTCCTGAAGGTGAGTCCTGCAGGGGGGCAAAGTGAAGATGGGGTTGGAAAGAGGATATGATAACCAATATCAGTGCRGTCAGTATTAATCTTCTGATGATCATTTTATTCCCTGAGATAAATGGAAAATTTCTTCAGTCAGTCTGGCTAATGAGTGTACCCCTCTTTCTGCATGGATGGCGTGGGTGCCATCATACACAACTGAGAGCTGGAGCATCAGCATTCAAGAACACATACGCAGGATGCAGGATATGGGCTGAAATCCCTGGCTGTTCTTGCCAGTGTCCGGCCCCTCTCACACCTGTGCCAGTGGGACAGGTAGTGGCCGTCCTGGTGTGTCAGAGCAGACATGGGCTTATCTCATCTGAAGCGGTGGTGAGATAAGGAAGCACCAGGAGTGTGTATCAGGTCCACTGCCGACCATAAACTGCAGAACACTAYTGTGAGCATCGCCCCTAACTTCCATAGAAAGCCTGTGGGCTTGGATTGCTGTATGCTTTGTGGTGATCGCTTGGTTAGGATGTTTTTACTGGAACGCTTAGGGAAAGCACATCTGCTGCAGAAGGTATCGCAGAACAAAAAGAAGGCAGTAGGGTGACGTCAAACCATTGTACCTGGCCAAGTGTCTCAATACCACCATACCCACAGGTGGAATGAGCCACAGGGCTCTGGCTTTGAAGTGTGTTTCCCTTATTTTCTTATTTTTGGTGTTGTTTTAAAACCTTGTATTTATAGGGAACAGAGGTRACCCTGGATCTGTAGCTCTTCTACRGAATTTGGGGCAGATATCACTTATGCTGAGACAACTTCATGAAACAGAGTAGAAATAAGACAGGGAAATGAAAGCTGAATGAAATATGGTGCTTCTCACTTCCAAGTCATATGTTCCAGCACATCCCTCAGCCTGGTAGGACACACAGTCTAGGATGTGGTAGTGGCCTCTTTCTCACTGACTCCAGCCCGGACCTGTTGTCAGCAACAAATAGAAGTTGTTGCAACCTAATATCCTTAATGGGATGTAAGGGGRGTGGTAGTACCCTGCTTTTCTCCAGGCGTCCAGCTCATACGTGAAAACTAGCACCTACCTGACATAGTGGTCATGTCACTAAGAGAGGCACTAGAGTATCTACCCCTTAACTCAATCCAACGCTACCGCACATAAGCTTTCACTGCCTGTAATGTACTTTATTTTCCTTTCCATAGGGGCTATTTCACTCTAAGAGGGTCTCAGGAAGACTTCCTGCTCATCAAGAGCAAACTGGTGCATGACCATGGCCTTACCTGATAACAAAATCTCGAAGTAGGCCAAATTCACAGTGTGTGAGGTTTTCCACTGAAAAGAAAGCAAGCAATTGTTACGTTTGACTTTTTCAACAACCCCTTCATGGTTACAGAGCATGGGAAGGTCATTGCCATGGGACAGGTTCCAGGTGGGCAGAGCCTGCATACTTTAGAAAGGACAGATAGTTGTCTAAACACCACACTGTCAGGCATTGAGGAGTCACGCTAAGAGGTGCTGATCAGTCACATGTGAATTGTCATTTGAAAACCAAAGCAACCTCAGAGGCTCAGCTTCACACACTGTGGTGTTCGGAATGGCTCCAGCTTCTGCCAGTTGGTGCTAGTGGTACCGCATTGACCATGGCAGTTCCCGCCCAGCAGAGCTATTTAAGAGTTCTCCTCTTGCTTGGTTTCAAAAAGTTTATCGCAAAGGGATAGGAAGGTAGCCATGGGACATGTTATCTGGGCCCTTGTCTGTTACTGGGGCCTGCAGAGATACTTTCAGCTCCCAGAATCAAGGGGGKTTTTACCTTCAATGATTCCCCAGGGTGTTTTCCTGCCCAGGACTCTTTTGCCATTCACTTGGTACTCCTTGTCRCTGCCCACTACTGCGAAGGGCATGCTTTCCTGCTGGGGAGAGACATGTGGAGAGACCTATTGAACCCATTCCAGACAGGAGCACCATCACTGCTCCCCATCCACCTTTCCTCCTCTCAGCTCACTGAACACAAGGCCTTCTCCAAGGGAGGAGGTTCTCCAGAGCAACACTTCACTGGCTGTCCTCTCCACCCRTCGGTGCTATTCCTAGCATTTTGGGCTTTACAGGTGTCCTTGCACACCCAGAGCTTAGTGGGTAGCTTGCAGCAGTGCCAAAGGATCTGGAGCAGGGGACAGAGCTTTTCTGCACCCATCTCCAGCATTTCTGAAGAGGGGGATGACCAGAGAAGTACCACCTTGGCATAACCACGAGAGGGTCTGTCAGTCCAGGGCTGCTCATATGGATAGTTTGCAGTGAGTATTTCTCACCAAGTCTGTAGTTCTTCACCAGAAGAAGGAGAGGACTCAAAATAATCCTCCCCAACAAGACACATGAACATTCAACAAGTTTAATGGCTGAAATGGTTTTACTGAGGAAGGCCAGAAATGGTGTAGCAGTGCAGCTTTTCTGGGAAGTGGGACAGTAGGTAAGGCTATTTGGGACCCAGATATCTCTAAGCACAGGGAGAAACCATCCATTTCCAGAGCACAGGGTGCAGGAGACCCTGCTATCCATAAGGTTGTGCAGATGTTCATAGATTTACTCTGCTTTATAAATGTCCCTGGGCCTGGGAAGGGACTGCAATTACCACAGGAATGGAGATTAAAAAGCAGTTTATTTCTTATGCATGAGACTATCCAAGCCTAGGGCAACGATGCTGAAGTGTGGAACAAAATGTGGTGCCTTCCTCAAAACCAGTAACAGTTTGGAGAAGAAGCAAAACCCATCTAGTCTTCTCCAGAATGTGTGATGTATTGCCAAATGGGAAATGATTAATTAAGATGGAGAAGGTGGGAATTTCTGTTGGGCTGTGACAACTGGGGGAGTTGAAAGGGAAAGTGTCAGGCTGCAATGCAAGACTCCTGGAGTTTCTTGAGGACTGCCATGGAGGCCAATCTATTTTTATTAATGGCCTAGCCACAAAAATGATAAGTGAGATAATTAAATGCACTAGCATCACAAGGCCAAGAGGTGTTGTCAGTACAAAGGCAGAGTGGATTATTATCCGGGAAGATGTAAGTTTGAGGCACAAATAGCAGCATTTAGGGAATAACATGAAGAATTTCTGCTACAGCTTTGGAACTCATCAACAAGCAGCGACTGGAAGAGTGGAAGGACCCCATGTGCTAGTCAGTCACAAGGTGACCACGAGCCACCAGTGTGATGCAATTGTTTAAAAAGCACGCGGTCCACGGGCTTAGCAGTTCAGAACTCAGAAGAGACYGGGGAGCATGGGATACCAGCAGCAGTGCTAGAAAATCAAATCAAGCCGGAGGAGGCACAGAAGAAAGTGACTAGGTGCATGGACTACTGAGGAATGGGAAGCTCATCCAAAGGAGCTTGTCTTCTTTAGCTGACCAGAAGGTCAACATATATTGTTCTCTATAAATGCCTTGAGTGGTGGAGGGGACCACTCAAGCAGTAGGAGAACTGCTTGAGTCAGTATTGGCACAAGAACACAAATATAATCCTGGGTACAACCTGGCCATGAACAAACACAGGCTGGAAMTTAGGAGACAGTTTCTAACGCTCTGAGGAGGGATGGATGGGACAAGCCTTCTCACAGGCTGGAGGAGCAAAGAACTGGACTGCTTGTCAGGTCAAGTTTGGTCAGCAGATGAGAGGGCTCATGGGGCAGTTGTTTAGGACAGAGGCTGGACATCAGCCACACACCGGGCCCCTTTGGTCCTCAATGGTGGCCAAACAGAGCATTCAGCAAGAGGAGGTGAAACATAGTTCTTCCTCACTCAGCCTTCATAGCACCCTGTAGTAACGACAGGGACGCATTGAGCTGGGAAGGAGGAATGACCATCCCTTACATACATTGCATCTTTCAATCAGGGACCATGAAGCACTTAAAACCTTGTAGTGACACATCTGTTTTACACTCGTTAAATGCAACCAGCCCTCATCACCCCTTCCCCTCCCCCAAGAAAATGTCTCCTACCCTGATTTTGTCGTTCTCTGTTTTATCCTCCAAGTCCTCATCAAATTCTTTCTGGGGGTAAAACTCAATCCCATTTACTTCTAGCTCTTTGCGCACCTGGGCAGAGAGACATTTTGGAGCACAAAGCAACACAAATGTGAAGGGCAGGCAGGTGGGAAGGCTGGGCAAACACATCTGGGACATCATTCCAGTGGGCAGGGGCTGGAGGGATTGTCCCCAGGGAAGTGTGCAGCAAAGTGGCACACAGGGCAGCAATGATGAGTCTTTCTTCCCCAACCCCAGTTAGTTGTCTGGCTCTGCAGTTCCCATGACAGAGCATATCACGAGATGTCACAGGGATACACACGTTTCTTCCCCCTCTAACAGATGCCTTCAGAGCCAYAAACAGCTGCATCTTCAGGACTTACCCACCAACCCAACGTTGGACTCTGTGCATGCCCTGTGGACTGCACTGCAATCCCAGGAAGAAGTATACTGCTCATTTCTCCCACCTCCAAGCCAGGGCAGGGAAGGATCCCATGCAGGAGAGGAAATACTCACTCTTTGTTTGAATTCGGTCTTCTCCTCCAAGGTCATGGTGTCAGCCTTGGCAATAACTGGGATGATGTTCACTACCTTGCTGAGATGTTTCATGAACTCCAGGTCCAAAGGCCGCAGGCTGCAGCCCAAGAGGGAACAACATGGAAGGGGTCACTTTACCCCCCTCGCCTTTCATCCTAGTGACTCTCCCAGCATCAGGGCATCAATGAAACCTCCCTTGTACATACCCCACTTGCTGTCACCATGGTCTCATCTCCTTCTTCCCATCCATCCTGCCCTCTCCCAAAAAACACAGTGGTGTTTCTCCTGCCCTTGTTATCCTAGACTCTTTCAAGCCCCACAGCACCCAAAGTTAAGCTAAACAATGGCCAGCCCCACAGGCAGGAYCTCTGGGTCTGTGGTCAAGACGGAGCAGTGCAGGGTATATATCTGGCACAGAGGCACCAAGGGCTTGAGGAAGGATGAGGGACTGTGTACGTACGAGTGGCCCGTGGGGGAGATGAAGTAAAGGCAGCAGTGCACTCGCGTGTCTGGAATTCGTTTCTTCCTTGCAATATTCACCTCCTCTTTCAAAAATTTTTCATATTGCTCATTGATGTATTTCTCAATAGGCTCCCAGCTGTTAAGGTGGGAGAGAGAGATAAATAGACAGGTACAAATCTTCTCATGTTCCTGCCTACAGTGTTCCCGGCTCTGACAGCAGCAAAGCAGGCTCAGGCGTAAAAAACATCCACCACAAGCATCTTGCCATCAGCAGAGATGTTTAAGAGTTTCTGTAACTGAGCACAGAAATAGGCAATTGCTATGTAATGTGTGCCCACCCCCGAGCATGCAGACAGACCCATGGTGTTCACAATTCCACGTCCCCGTTACCAGCCCCCCCGAGTGCAATAGGATCCCAAGCACTTTCCAGGCCAAGTAGAGGAGAGTCACTCCATATACCACCTGAACTCCAGCCCTTTCTGGGACACAAGGCCTTGACCATGTAAAACTCACCAGTTCTCATTGTTGATCTGGTCCCCAAATCCTGGGGTGTCGATCACTGTCAGCTTCATTTTAACACCACCTTCTTCAATGACTGGGGAAGAAATTGCAGACAATCATACACCTCCCTGGGGACCTGCTCCATCATGAAACATGTCTCTGTGCCCTACAAGGGAACAAGAGCGCTCTGCCCTCATCCCTACCCAGCAAGCATGAGCAGGCCAGGCTGGGTCATGCCTCAACAGTTGTGACCCCCACTTGCATTTCTGACCCCAAATTTTGGTAACCTCTGCACCAAAGCCACCTTATACCACTCTGCCACAGGAAAATGGATTCATGCTCAGTCTGTGGCCCAGAGGTAGTACCTACCTTACACAACTTGTCCTCCCCTCTAATGCATCATCCTGAACCTGAGATGATGCTCATTACTCTGCAGTGCTGTAGAAGCTATGCTGATGCTTTGCCATAAGGAGATGTGCTCTACCAGGCCTGGGATGGGACCCACCAATGCAATTTGTATAGATCATTAAGCATCTGCAGGTGGGAATGACTTACAGCAAGGCTTAATCCATGCATACAGACTAACGTCTCAGCAGAAGAAGTATCTATAACTCTTTTTCTACCCCTCACTTTTAGCTGTGGCATCTGTGGCATTGCTGTTTAAGAAAAGCCTTGGCTGGATCTGAGGCCATCTAAAACTGGCACTTGTCCTTTAGCTTCCCACGGAGAAAGGGCTGCCTGACAGCAAAGGACTGTTTGCATAGACTACTGGGGTCTTCTGCAAGACTGTGCTGAAGCATCACTATTGCCTTCACCCCAGCAGCCTGGCTCTTACCATGCCCGATGGCTTTGATCTCCACTGTCTTGGGGATCTTCTCCTCCCGGTTCCAGCCTGAAGATTTGCGGCTCACCTGGGATTTGAAGAGGGTGTTCACCAACGTCGACTTTCCCAGTCCGCTCTGACCTGAGGATTGCAAAGAGGAAGCTCATGACATCTGCCACAGCCCGATGATGACAGCAGGCCCAGGGGACGGAGCCAGGCTGGCAGGGGAAGGGGCTGTAGGTGTCTCCTTGCCTTATGCAGGCTCTTCTTTCCCCCAGAGCAAGCACTGTCTCCTTCCTCATGTCCTCCCTGTAGGGCTCGCTCTCCCACCTGGCCTCATAGGACAGTCCCTGGCCATGGTTCCTAGTACCTCAGCTGGTCCCTACCTACCTACAACCATGATGTTGAAGTCGAAACCTGTCTTCATGGTTTTCTTGCGCATTTGCTCAATGATGGTGTCAATACCGATGTAGCCCAGCAAGTTGGCGTTAATGCCCACGGGTTTCATTGGTACGACTGGTTTTTGTCGTGGCTCTGGGACCAGCTCAGACATGGCTGCTTCGTTTTTGCTCTCCACTGGCCCTGCATGGGGAGAAAGATTGAAAAATCATCATTGAGGTGTAACGAGGACCTTCCTACTGACCTGTCACGAGGGCTGAGGGCAACTTTGAGCATCCATTTCAAGGGCTACTGAGGATGACTGAACGGCAAGATTTTAGCAGTAAGGCTCTTCATGGAGGAACATCTACTTGAGTTTCCAGCACTCTCTTCTATGTATCGCTCCAAATGAGGAGGTGAAGAAGTGGGGTTTGTTGAGCATGCAACATATTGATGGCTACCTCCAAATAGCAGAGGCAGACCCAGTGAAGCTGGGTGGGCTCCTAATTGGGTGCCCAAAGCTCTGTGTGTGTCTCCTCATTTTTGTCTCCCAGTTCTCACCAGGATCACCAGCACTTTGCCCCTCCACATTTAGCATGCAATTTGCGATGGAACAGACTTTCAAAAATTATCATGTGTCAAGTCCCGGCATTGAGGCAGAGTTTGGGATTTACCGTGAGGACTTGCAAGCTTGGCCCTTGCCAGAGGGCAACGTGGCTATGTTAGTGGCTGTGGTGTGCAGGCTGAGTTCCTCAGAGGAGAGCAGTGGTGGAAGTGCAAAGCAYGGCCACAACCTCAGCACTTGCCGCCCACCCATAGATGGATGGTTTTTGTCATGCTCAAGAAACTAATCATTGTGATCAATAAACTAATCATCTGCACCTTTCCATCCTCGCCGCCCCCTCCTCAGACAAAAAGAAGTCTTTCAGACAAAAAGAAAGGCCCTGCGGGCTTTCCAGCCTCCCTGACTCTTTCTGGTGATGGCATGCGCTGCTTGGGGCGGGCCTCGTCCATTTATCTCCATCTCTTGTCTCATTAGTGAGCAGCTCCCACCCGCTGGGAGGAAGCCAGAGGTTGGGAGAGGAGAGAGCACGGAAGAAAAGCTGTAATTGGTGGGGAAGAGAGGTGTGAGGGATGAATCTAGAAAGGAAGATGAAGGGAATGGGAATCAAATACCTTTCATATACAAACCAGCTGCAAACTAGAGCCTCTCCCACTCTAATTACTTGACTCCTCCATGCTTTGTCTCATGAGATGATTATTTTTCCAGGACAGGGACAGCATGTGTTTTTGCTTGGTAAGCACTGTGCTTGTTTTGGATGCCACTTCAGTTCAAGTATCTCACACTAAATTATCCATTTCCATCATTTTGGCGGAGTTTTTTGCTCCTCTCAGCAGAACCCACTGGCTGCAGAGGAGCACATAAGCAGCAGGGCAGGCGACTGCCATTTAGTGGGTGACACATGCCTCTTGGAGAAGAAGACAACTCAGAGGTCACCGGGCTGAGGACACTGACAGCACCAGTCTGGGGTCCCCATGACAGCTCAGCCAGGTCAGGCAGAGACAGGGGTTGGGGAGAGGTCAGAGAGATTTTGTTCAAGGACAAGGTTAGGCTGCAACAGGCTGYATGGCTGGCTGGCTACCCTGCCTAACATTCCCACATCAAAGCTCCTGTGCAGGGAAAGATTTACATTTTATATATAAGCTTTAATATCCCACTATCGTATGCTGGGGGTAATCCTTGCAGAAGGGCCACCCTTGGCAAGGAGAAGGGTGCCTCCACACAGCTCCTTTTACACCACATGGGAAGTCTTTTATATTAGACTCGGAGAAGGGATCTTCCCTCCAGGTAAGAGGACGGCAGCACAGCCACCCATGCACAGCACCGCGAGTAACATCCAAAAGGTCTTGGCTTTGTACCACCTCCATTTCACCTTGCCCGCAGGGGAAAGGTCTGCCGGCAGATGCCCCCACCCCTCCTGCTCTTCCCCACCGAGCGAGGGCACTCTGAGGTATCATCATCCTCCCCTGAAGCAGCGAGCAGCACCCTGGGGGGACCAGAGCACACAATGGACCATTGGCTTGAGCCAGGCTGGCAATTCGGAGCACCTCATGCTGCTGGGCAGCTGCCGGAGGAGGCAGCCTGCCGAGCTGAGCACTTCTCAGCTGCAATCCACCCTTACACCTGTCACAGCTAGTCTGTGCCTTTCCTGCTGACAAAGCATTCCCTGAGGCTCCTGTTGTCTTTTTCCAGCTTTCTCAAAGCTGCTGCCAGCCAGAAAAGCCCATCTCTCTGGCAAGCACGGAGTGTCAAGCCAGCCGGCTCTCCTGCGCCCTGCCCTTCGCTTGTCCTCTCCTTGCCCACACCACCTGTACCGTAGTCACGTGGCTGTGCCGTGCCCCTCATCCTGCTGCAGCATCCTCCAGTGTGCACCCCACACAGCCCTGCTGGGGTCCCACCTACCCCAGAGAGAGGGACACAGGGAATGATGAGGGGACGTGGGGCAGGGGACTGTGGCCCCAGTGAGGCACTCGGCTACTGCAGTAATGGGGGCAAATAAACCCCGGAGGTGGACAGGGAACAGGCGGAGGTGGGAAGAAAGCCCAGCTGAGCAGCTGCATGGGATGGGTGCAGGACCTGGGCCATGTGGGCTGCCATCCCTTTGCTGCCCGGGCAGTAGCTTGTCCTCAGGTAGTCTGTTGCCCTCTCCTTTATTCCTTCAACTCCTTGTTCTTACACGGGGAGGAGGAAGGAGGCAAGTTGCTGGCAGCCAACCTCAAGACTCACTAAGATGTTTATAACTCATCCCTCAATCTCACCGAGGGATGCTTTGCCCAAAGCYGGCAAATGTTGCTAACTCTGCTGTGGACACCACAAAACGTGGCCATCCCTTTGCAGGCTTCRTTGCTGGAGCCAGGAACTTGCAGCGACTGGAGCAGCTATTTCAGTCAGGTTCCTGAGACCAGGAGAAAAGATCTCTAGAAGTGTCCTTAAATATTTCCTGGATTCTATATCAGTGATGTTGCCCTGGGCGTTTTGATTTTGGACATTCAAGGTCTCAGGGTAGACAACCTCCCTTTCTCCTCTTGGTCACTTGCCTTCCTCTCTGTGTGAGGTGCCTTCCCATACAGCCTCAGGAAGGGAAGCCCCCATTTTGCAAAGAGGTACCCAAGGGCTCAGCTTTCTGCACACCATCTTCCACCTCTTGAGTCCCACAGAGGAATCCAAGGAGTCAACTGAGGAACAGCCTGCCGGGGAGGTCAGGGTGTGCAAAACCAGGTCCGGAGCTATGAGAGGCACCTTGAGACATGAAACGCGTCTACCTGGTCTCCTGGGAAATGGCTCTGTTTTACGTGCARTAATGCTAAGGCTGCTATGAAGCCTCATTAGCGCTCTGACTGGCTGGTCAAGGGGTAGCATTACACATCCTAGGCACATCCCGTAGCCCCTCCAGCTGTCCCCTGTAATGAATACATGATAGGGCACTATGGCCACTACAGCTGATAATGAATAGAGGGTTAGCGAAGGTTAACCACTTACATCTGCTGTTACATTGCCACCCTTTTCGCTGCTGCTTTGTTCTGTGTGCTAAGCAAAGCTCATTTAAGAGGGTGGTTGCTGGTGATACCTCTGCTGCCCAGTTCCTGGTGGGAGGTGGCCCAGGCTGGGCTGCTGGGGGATAATCTCTGGCTCACAGGAGATGCTCCACTCGGCTCCGGAGCAGGGAGAGGTGCAGCATCTGGGGCCGGGGCAGGCAGGGCCAGAAGGGCAAYGGGTGCCCGGAGAGGTCCCAGCTAGCTTCTGCTTCTGACACCAACCGATCCACCCCAAAACCTCTCCCTGGAAGGCTGGCGTACRTGGCCAGCAGCAGACACCACTACCGCAGTGCACCCTTCATGTCTGCCTGCCTCTGACATTTGTAGCAGCTAGCTGGGGACAGAGGTGGCCCTGCAGGTCCCTTAGGGGCTCTGGTAGTGGGGACTAACATCTACTCTGTCCCAATAACCCAGATACAGTCGCATCCCCTCCCCCTGCCTTCCCGTCCTTTGTCTGAGTGGCAAGAGGGAGGGAGGGCTGCAGTCGCTCGCCACAACCCAGCTTCCAGCAAGGAAAGGCTATTTAACCCCCACGTAACACATGGATGGCCTTGCGGCAGCTCTCCTGTGCAGCACGAGGCCATCCCACTCTGGCTAGCAATCCACACGTGCATCTCACCCTAGCCCCTTCCACCCGTGTGGCCCTGGACCCACGGTCCCACTCCCTGCAGACATGGCACGGGGAGGAGGAACAGTTTTGGAGCCTGAAGGCAGCTGGCAGGAGCGGGCCCTCAATGGGTGACGCCAGGTCCCTAGGAAGGAAAGCAAGCAGCTGCTTCAGTAGCGCAGCCTCCCTGGGGCTTGTAGGCATTAGGATCTGCTCCTTGCTTCAGATATGCGGAGGTACTGGACCGAGAATCTTTCCACTGGAAAAATCCCTTTCCCCCCTCAGTTTCCGTGATGACCTCTGGGCATTTCTCCCAGCTGTGCAGGGCAAAGGCCGAGCCGTGCCGGATGCACCGCCTGACCTCAGGGTGCAGAACAGGGCCATTCTTCTTACCAGATCTTTTTGCCTGGCCTGAGGATCACCAGGCATTTCGAGTGAGGCAGGGAAACTCATCCCAGCCCTTTGGGCTGCCGCAGCCTTCCCAACAGCAACCTTCCTTCCCCTCAGCACTCTGCAGAGGGCTTGGGCAGGAGCCCGGCTCTGCCGGGGCCACAGTGAAATCTAGGGCAGCATGTGCCAAAGCCTCTCTGGAGATGCAGGAGCTGGAGGTGAAGGGGCTGGGCACGTCCCCAGCCCAGCCACCACAGGGTTAGATGCTCGCCTCAGCCCCGGCTGCACCCTCGGTGCCACTCCCCGGCCGTGCAGTGCTTACCCCATACCCTGGCTTGCTGCTGGGCAGCATGGCTGTATCACAAGGCGAGAGGATGCTGAGCACCCTTGGATGAGGGTACCCGTGCCGCAGCAGCTGCCTGTCCCCCTGCCCGCCCGCCCGCCGGTGCTGGGGCTCCCTGCCCGCCTGCCGGCTCCTGCGCAGATGCCCAGGGAGCAGCACAGGACGTCCCCGCTGCCCCCGCAGCGACTGCCTGTCACTGGCAAGGGACAAGCCAGTCGCCGAGCAGCTTGTGGGCATTCCCCAGCCCTGGACCAGCTAGGATTATCTCTTTCTTTCAGAGCAGCGCCTGGCGCCAGCTACTCCCCATCAGCACCGCAATCAGCCCTGCTCATTCTCCTTCATGCCAGACTGCTGCCACCGAAAGGAAAAAAAAAGAGGAAAGACAAAGCCAGGACCGATTTCCCCCGCTGCCCTTTGGGGTTATTCCTCCACTGTGGCCAGAGCCAGGCAGTGTGGGAGCACGGYGGAGGGTGCCTGCACAAAAAGCCCCAGCGGCGTCCCTCCGGCATCGCCCAACCCTGCCAAGCCCAGAGCATCCTACCTTTGAACATGAAGCTTCCTTTGTCTCCGACTCCTCTCCCAAGAGGGTGGGTCTCTCCCCCACTTTTTTAGCCTGATGCTGATGCAGTGTGGTGGGCTACGCGGATCTCCACTTTTACCTCTCTCTTTCTCCCCTGTGTCCTCTTCTCCCCCCCTCTCCTTCCCCTTCTTCTCCAGTGGCTATTTCAGCGGAGCGGGGATGCTGGTGCTGCTCCTGCTGCCATCGTCATGTGACCTGAATATTAAACATCGCCGCAAAATCTCCCCCCGCGCACCCTCCCCCGGCTCCATCCCAAGCCCCCGCCAGCCTCCCCGGCTGGGTGGGCACGGCTCCAGGGACGGAGGGGCAGCCGCTGATGGGCCCCCCATGTCCTGGAGGGGCCCCCCTCATACACCCACACCTCTCTCTCCTCCACACACCGCACAGACCTTTCCTTGCCCCTTTCCCTCCCAGTTCCCCAGCGGTTTCAGTATCTCTGCTTGTTTAGGGAGGAGGATGTTTAACCCTTTGTGGCTTTGGTCTGGCAGGGCTGAGAAAGGGCGCTCTCTTCCCCTAGGTATTTATTGGGTTCAGGGGATTGCAAGGCCTCCTTCTGCTTTCCCAGAGGGAGGAAACTGGGAATGTTTTGGCTCATCAAAAGCGATTTGCCCTTCAGCTCCGCTTGCGGAGGCGTGAGAAACCTTTTCTCCTCCGGCACCGTGATTCCTGGCTGTCAGCCTACGGTGCAGAGGCAGAGCGAGCGCCGTCCCCTCTGCGTGTGTGTGTGTGTACACACATCTGTGCATGCGTGTGCACGTGCGTGTGTACGCATATATGTGGGGAGCAGGGAGAGGTGCTGCCCGTGGACCATCTTGGGGCACGCAAGTCACATCCCTGCGTGCCCCGGGAGGCATCCGTGCCTGTCGGTGCCCGCCTGCCTGTGTGCAGTGGATGTGCGCGCGCCTGGAGAGCCGTGCGGATGCCCCTGGCTGCCGGTGCCTTTGGAGGGGGATGCCCCTTCCTCCCTCTGCGTTTCCTTCTCCTACGGTTGTGAGCCCCAGCCCTATCACACACCATGGCCCCGCCATGCCGTGCTGGGGCACGAACATCTGGGGCTGCTCTGACCCTCTGACGGCCTTTCAGGGCCATCCCCATGTGTCCCTGCACCGCACCGCCTGGCAGACTCGGCAAGGGTTTTGGGCACCTCTTTGCAGCGCCCTGCGGCAGAAAGGAAACCGCACCCGCTGTGGGTGACAATCACAATGAAAAGCTACCCAGGCTAGGCTGAGCGGTCCAACAATCCAGCTGTGTCGGGACAGACAGACGGGCATCCCAGCACCCGCCACAGCTCCTGACATGGCACTTGCAGCTGCCCGTTTCCCCGCCGGGTGCTGGACACGGGCTCACCTCCCACCCACCTTTGCTCACCCATCCTGGTGTGGGCGAAGAAGGGAGGAAGCCCCCGTCCTCTCCCACATCCCCCCACTGCTCCCGAAGGGCTCTGCCCCACGCCGAGCCCCGAGGGACCCCTTGGTGCCTCCCTCCCTCCTGCCCAGCCCATCCCGGCAGCGGAGACCCACCGGAGCGTGGCGGGGAGCAGGGCACCCCCATCTTCGCCGCCGGGGCGGCCTCAGCCCTGCCAGGGCTGCCACGTCGCTGGGGCCCCTCGTCCACTGTGGGCCGGGGGCGAGGGGGGACAGGGGTGATGGGGGCCAGGCCCCGCAGCCGCTCCCAGGGGGGCCCCCCGCCGCCCCCGCCGGCCTGGCGCAGGGTGACCGAGAGGCAGCTCCGCTTCGTGGAGGCGGCGGGGGTGCTGGGGGGGCCATCCCGCCGCAGTGGGGGGCCTGGGATGCGGCTGGGGCCGGTGGGGCCGCCCGCGGTGGGCAGGCRGCTGCGGTGAGGGGCGACGTCCTCCTCCATGGCGGGCGGCAGCGGGCTGGAAGCAGAGGCGCGAGGGTGGGGGTCACGCGGTGCCGGGCCGGGGGGCCCAGACCTTCCCCGCTGCCGGGGCTGCGGCGTCCTGGGATGCAGCGCTCCCCGGAGCCGCCGTCGTCCGTGGGCCTGAGCCCCCGCCGGCAGCCCTGCTGGGCCAACCAGCCCGCCTCCGGCCGGGACAATGAGGCACTTGTGGCCTGCCCGGCATGCTCCCACGCCTGGCGCCGCGGCCGCTCCAGCAGCCCCACAACCATGGGCAGCCCCACGCCGTGGCCACCTGATGCTGGGCTGCCCCACAACCGCAGGCAGCCCCACACCGCGGGCAGCCCCCTGCCCTGCTCCCATGGTGGGAGGTGGAGGAGCGGCGCGGACCCACCAGGTCAGGTCTGTGCCACCTGCTCCTGAGGACAATGGGTGCGATTTAAAAAAAAATCTAAAATCTCTGAATTTTTGAAATGTTTTCCCTTCCTCTCTTCTTTTTTTTCCCTCAAATGGCAGATTCCAGTTCAATGGTTTATGCCCCACTGAGGAAGTTCAGTATTCACTTGTCGAGTGTTCGTCCAGGTTGATGCTTCTTCCCCTCATTCTGATTTTCTTTTGCTTCTTCATTATTCTGATTGTTTCTTAATTTTGCCAGCTTCAGGGTCAAGAGGACATCCATTACAGGTAGTCAGCTTGCCACTCTACACCTTCCTCACTATAACAGACACTTTGAAGGGCAACGCCATAACCAGAGAGGAAAGGAAAAAAGTGTTTTGGTGGGGAGGGATGAGGATACACGTCGTTTGGTGGGCAAACAGGAGCAAAGAGAAGGAAAGCTGGGCACCCGTAGCACCCACAGCACGGCAGGGGTGATGCTTGCCTGCATTCTGGTGGCTGGGGCTGAGGGGTGGAGGGGGAACCACCATCCTGTGACCCACAGCGAGCCATGGGGAGTGCTGGGGGARGGCAGGGCTCCGGGTGGTGTAACTTCTCTGCTTCTTTAGAGGCAAAGAGACAGAGAAGGTGGAAAAGACCAACCTGATGCTGTGCAGTACTTCTAGCACTAAGTATCTTCTCTGATGATTTATGCAGTTTAATTCAGTATCTGTGACTATTTCTCTCTCCCCTGAGRTCTCTCTGGCTGCATAGGTCCCACAGGGGAGAAATAGTCTCAGTTTTCAGGCAGCATTTGCCTTTGGCTTAATTATTCCCAGATAGCCCTGCAGCGTAGCCCGCACAGAAACCAGGCGGATGAAGACCTACCCTGCTGTAAAGGAAACTTTGCTGCAGACTGGTCCTTGCTGCCTGCCCCGAGCTGGAGGGAGGCAACTCCTGGGGGGAACAACAGGAAAATAAAGTGTTGGCCACGCCATTTGTCACATGCTTTTATTCCACTGGGGAAGGCTTTGGCACCGTTGGCAATAAAGCCCTTCATACCCGTGGAAAATACCTGGCTTAATACTGATTGCGTCAGGACTAAACAGCACAAAATACAAGCCAGAGGAGATGGATAACTAGTTTCTCTCCAGTCCAACTCTGACCTGCTTGTCGTCTTCTTTTTGCTGGGTTTCTGCGGCGAGTCGTGGGCTGAGCGGAGGTGAAAACAGGCAGGATGGCGTGCAGAGGAGGGTGCAGAGGAGGGGAGAGGGAACCCCCGCGGGGAGCCCCATCGCACCACGGATGCCAGCTGGCCGAGAGCAGCGGTGGCAGACCCAGCCTTTCGTTTTTACCAGGCTGGTGGTTTTCCCTTTTCTCTTTTGAGTCAGCAGGCGAAAGTAGGTTTGGAGGAGGTGCGATGGCAGAGCAGCCTGCACTGGTGCAGGCCGCGGGGACCAGGCTCCCCTTCCCACAGGGACGGTTTAACCTGTCCCCTGACTGCTCCAAGCCCAGTACAGAGGTTTTTATTGCTACCCCATGGCTCAGCTGGGGTCCGTTCGCAGTGCAGTCCCAGCTACGAGGGAGTTGAGGCAAGGAAGCAGGTTTCCAAGCTGGCGCTTGGAGATATGGCTGTGTTGTGCCGGAGGGCAGGCGATGTGAGCCGTGCAGCCGAGGGCGGCACGTCAGACCACGCAGTCCAGCCCCGCGGCATTTCCCTTTTGCAGTGCCAACTCACCAAAGCACAAAAATACGTGGGATTTACCTGTTTCAGGTTGTGCTTTGAGCTTTGGTTGCCAGGGTGAGCGTAACTTTGGGCACAGGAGTAATCCCGCTCACTGCATTTCCCTGCCGAGCGAGACTCCCCAGTTAGGGTACTCACTTCACGATCTCTGGTTTTTGGCTGAATGGAAGGACTCTTGACTTGTCCTCTGGCTGAAACAGAGCCAGAAAGCTCCTGCTAGTGTGCCTGGTTTTGGTGTGGAAGATAATGCTGATATGATTGCAATCTGGATCGATGAAATGTCCCAGAAAGATCCAGGATATTTACAGGATGTCCTGACCCATTCCTTCCTCAGCCAAAACGCTTAGAGCTAAAAATTAACTTTCATCTGCAGAGAATTACCAGTGGAGCATCACTCACTCAAACCAGCCCAGTGCTCTCCTCTCTTAGGAACGGAGGGGAGAACCTCCCCTGACAGGTTCACAGGAGAGGCTGAGGGACATGAGCCCATCCGGGATCTGTGGCAGATTTGGGCAGCCTGCCCGAGGGACTCCTGCTGCCCAAAGGAGCCGTCGGGGACTATGGCACAGAGCCAGCACCCGAGAAGCACGCTGGGGATGTGGGTCGCCCCGATACTGGCAGGCCCAGGTGATAGCATGGGATGCACAGACACGTGCCCTCTGGGGTGGTGGCAGCCAGTGACATCCCCTGGGACGTGCGGGAGTGGGGCAGACAGGACCCCGCTGTGTCCAGAGCGCTCACAGGGAGCACCGCTGCACCTACTGCATCCAAAGGGTGGGTGTTGGGGTGGGAGGAGAGGTGAGGAGAGGCTCTTGACACAACCTCCTGCCACGGGTTCAGAGCTCCCCCAAACCTCCCTCTCCACACTGGACATTGCACTGGGCTGGGCAGGGAGGGAGAAGATGTGAATGTCCCTCTTAGCCCCAGCATCATGCCTTCATACAGCGCTTCAGTAGCTGATCAGCCCTGGGGCAGTGCAGAAAGTGCAGATAGTCTATAAACACGGGATTTTGTGCCAGACCCACATTATATGGCTTGGGTGCAGAAAGCAGATGTGGTGCGATGGGCCCATTCTGCCAACAGGCTCAGTGTCCCTTCTCAGAGACATGCAGGGAAAGGGGGTCGAGGGATGCTTCACAGCTTTCGTTGGGATGACAGTTAATGGAGAGCCCATCCATGCCATAGGACTCCAGAGTGCAGGGGACCGAACAAGTGCAAGCTACCTCCCAGTCTATCCCATCTCACTCTGCGGCAGAGGAGCAGAAGGTCAGATAGATTGGGAGAGGCTTATGTGATAAGTCTGGCAGCACCCCTTCCTGGAGAGCTGCAGAATATTCTCAGCTTGACACAGGACTTGGACAAACCTCTTTTTAATTTGAATGTAGTGAATCTGGAATGGATGGACTGGTGGATGGATGTTCTCCATCTCCCAAACAGATGTAGAGAAGCGGTACACCTTTAGCAGGGATAAAGGCATTCAGTCTCTGGGGCTCGCTGAGCCTTGGCCTCTCTGCACAGAGCTTCAGCAAGGTTACCATCCCAGCACCAAGGGTGGGTGCCTTTAAGAGCGCAGTGGAAGCAACGATCTGGGTTGAAATCCCATTTATTTCCCCCAAAATACCCCCTGGGCTTAAACAGACTGGGTTAGATTTAACCCAGTGACTAGGAGTAAAAGGCTCTGTATCCCTTTGCAAGCCTGGTACCCCTGCAGAGACCTTTCTTATGAGGGTCATGTCAAGATGCCAGGCAGCTCAAACTCAAGTGATTAACAAGGGACATTTCATCTGAGTGATTCATCAGTCTCGGCCGTGGGGAGGAGCAGAAGTCCTTGGCTGGGTGAAGGGCTGTGAGTGCATGGGAAGCCCTGAGCCTATAGTGCCACACAAACCTTGCCTAAGAAGCAAAGGGGCAGAAAGGTGGATGGTGAGTACGAGACTCAGAGCAGCAAAGAGTGAAGTGACGATCAGCCCCGCTTGCGCAGGGCAGGACTGTCATCCCTACCGAGGCTTGTGGACGGCTGCCCACCCAGGAGAGGCTCTGCTGGACTCAATGGGCAGTGTGTCAGACCTCAGGCACCCCGAAAGCCAGGTTGTCCCGAATCATCAGTGTCTTCCGAAGGTCTCGTTCCATGATCGGCCTCTGCGTTCGCCACTTATGGGCTTCCTGGAGTCCTGGCTCAAAGTAGTAAATGCAAGCTCCGAAGCCCACCAGAATGAGAATGGAGATCATCAGATACACCGGCACAAACCAATCCAAGAAGTGGGGCATGGCTGCCAGAGAAAAGAGGAGAAAGCTTGTGCAGTGTGAGCACACAAAAAACACCTCCACCGGGCTTCATCACAAGACATGAGTCTCACCAGCATTGCCCAGCCTCCCTGCACCCCTCCTCACAGCCCCGCTGCACCCCATTTCATGCTTGGTTGCACCCCAAGGCACCTCAGCCTTCAGGATAGAGCAATCCCCCTGGCTCATCACTGGGACCCCCTCACTGGGCATCAGTCCTGCTCCCTCCCTGCAGAGGGGGGTGAGCCTGCGCGCCCCCAGCCCTGCTGCTGGTGATTAAAGGTAGGCAGTGGGTGCCTGGCTAAGCCAAGCTCCTGCAGTGGGTAAATACAGCTGCTTCTCACCTCCCACTTGGGGAATAATCTGCTGCCCCTTCCCCTGACACTCCACGACCCCTTTGAATTCCCAGTCTGAGTTCGTCTAGCTTGGGGCTGAGCCCTTTCTTGCTGCACCTCTATTTAGCATCCTGCTTGCCGGGGCCTGGGGACCTTGCGGCTCTTGGTTGAGCACTGGTCTCTGCCTCGCCTGGCCTGGGCTTGCACCAGTTTCCCTCATGCTCCTGAGCCTTCCCAGGCTTTTCCCCAGTGATATTCAGGAGGCGTTGGTTGGGTTTGTCAGACCTCCCCAGTAGGTATCGCTGCCTATGACATTTATGAATTCTGCTGCGGGATCCTTTTGAACTGGGTCTCCAGTTTGCCAGCTGTGGTGCACCAGAGCGGAGCCCAGATCCCCCCCCGCCATCGGCTGCTGGGCAGCGGGAGCCACTTACCGGGAGCAGCCGACCTGCCTTGCCGGGAGCCCCTCGCCACCCAGGCGCGAGGTGCCGAGTCTGGAGCAGCACCGCCCTGGGGAACACAAAACAACACGCCGCACGATCGCTGTCAACCCGGGGCTAAAAATGAGTGAGCGGGAAGGAGCAAACATCTCCCTGTCCGGCCATCAGGGCTGAAGCTTTCCAGAGGGGCGGACAGACGGGGTGCCAGCCCCACAACCTGCTGGTGCCCTGGCCCACTCCCTTCCCACCATTACGGCCCTGCTGATGCCGTGCTCAGGGCATACACCCTGACTCGGGGCCATTTAAAAGCTGTAATGGCATCATGTTTGCGCCCATCCCTTATCCCCATCCTTTGGGAGGGAGGGAGCAACCCACATTGCAACCCACAGCGGTGCCCAACTTGTCTGACTCCCAGCCACCCGCTCTTACCGAAACACCTGCCAGGGTGTGGGTCACGCAGGGGCAGAAAAGGAGATCGAGAAGCATCCCCCCCAAAAAGCACAGCTATGGCCTCCCCCAGGCACCAGGGCTGCTGGGTTTTGCACGGTGAGCGTGCCACTTGTCACAGGCTTCAGTGGATTAAAGCGGGGGCCCTCAGGCTTGGGAAAGCACAACGGTGCTGGGCTCAGGAACAAAAAGCAGTCCTGAAGGGAGGCTTTCCAAAACCCTCGCCTCTCGGTGGGGGTGATGAAATGCCCCTTGACTTCAGCAGGGACGGAGTTAGGGGCAGAGCTGCGCCCGCGTTGAGCTCCTGCTTTTCCAGACACCTGAAAGCTGCTACCTGTGACTGTCCCCCGAATCACCCCTCTGCTAATAACCACATGTCCCCAGCCTCCCTTGCGCAGGGCTGTTAAGGGGAGGCTGGGGAGAGCTCTGAGCATCTCCATTCTCTTCCCCTCTCCTGGCTGGTAAGGCTGCTGCCCTTTCCCACACCAGAGGCTGGGCTTTTTTTTTCATACCACAGGCATTGGTTGATTCCAGTGTGCCCAGCAGCATTTATCTGCTGGATGCCTCTTGCAGCAGGAAAGCCCGTCCCTGCCTGCTCACCCTGAGACTAGCAGCAGGAAGCCTGAGATTCATCTCTACCCTCTGAATAACACCTTTTTTGTCACAGGGTTAGATCTGAAACGAGCTGTAATTCTTGTTAACATAAGCAAGAAACTGCCAGCATTGGAGAAAACGCCTAATTTCCTCCCACTTATTGGCATGGATGCTGATAATTATCTGTTCTCCTTGCATGACAGGGGAGACCTCAGTGGATTTTTCCTCCTCCTACCACACTCTTTGGCTTTCAGCAGTCCTTAGTTTTGCTACCTACAGCACTGCCCCTACCATTGCTAAGTCCTGGAGAACTTTTTCAGTCTCCCTCTCAATGATTCGCACCTCCCTTTTGCCAGGCCCCCGCTCCGCCTGATCGAGAGCAACGGGACCAGGCGGCTCAGCATCGGCCACCATTTGGCCGGGAACAAAGGGACAGTCTGGGCGCTGCTCCTGCCTCTTCATGGCTGCCTCTGCCTTCCTCGGGTGAGTAACTTGGGAGGAAACCCCCCGCCCCAGCCCGCAGTAACGTCACAGACATGTTGTGGGGAGCAGGGATCTCACTGCGGGGTTTCCCTCGCTCAACTCGTCCTGAAGGACTGTGGAGGGAATTAGGCACAAACCCCCCTCCCCAACAGGAGTCAGGTCTGAGGTCTGGGTTTGGCCAGAGGCCCCTCAGCACAGCTTTCCTATTTGCTCTGCAAAAGTACATCCTGTGCACCCCCTGCACTCCCCAGCTGCTGCCGCAGCCAGGTGGGGGGCCAAGGCTGCTGCAAACCCCTTCTCCAGAGGTGCTGGGGCAGCAGCTGATACCAGTCCTTGGCTGGCGACAGCAATGGGCAGGATTAGGGAGCCTGGGAAAGTGACTAGGCTTGGACCCCCCGGGGCGATGGGAGGAAAGCCAGCAACCTCATTTCCTTCCCTGATCATCTGCTTTCCAAACCTGGGAGTGAAGCTGCCATCCAAAAAGCACCGCAATAAAAAGCAGCCCTACAGACTTCCCAATTTATCCTTCCTCTGTGACTAGCAGAGCCAGCATTTCCCAGCTCCTCACCAGCAACCTATTCTTTGGTCTACTTGCTATGCAGCCCTCACCTCGTGCTGTGTCCCCCCACTGCTTGCCTGTCCCTGCCCCCCCAGTGAAGGGTCCTCGCCATGGCCAAGCTGGGCACTGGGCAAGGTGTCAGAGCCCCCCCCCAGCCTCTGCAGGGCTGGCCCAGTGAAGCACTCGCTCTCGTCAGGTGGATGAGCAGATTTTGGCTGCAAAAGCTGAAAAGAGGGAGTTTCATTCAAAGATGTCAGCTTTCCGGAGCAGCTCTGCAGATATAAAATGTGCCTTAACCCTTGCTGGACTGGTTGATCTCAGCACCCAGTTTTACAGTGGGACATCCGCGTTGCCCCAAAGACACGAAAGAGTCCCTGGTCTTTCAGCTGAGACAGCATCTCACAGAGGGAAGCTGACTGACCCATTATAAACCATGCTACACTTGTCACTCCAGCTACTCTCCTTCAATGTCACCCCCGGATCCCCCATGCTGCCTCCCGCTGCCCCCCGAGGTGCCGTGGGTCCACTTGTGATGGGCACCCCGGGGGGCACGCTGCAAGTGACAGGGCAGAAACTGCTTGAGGGAGGCCAGAGGCAGGGAGAGGGGGTTTGCAGGAGACACAGACACGCAGCGGTGACCGGGCAGGGGGTGAGTGAGGCAGGAGGAGTGGTGCCTGTGCAGAGTGCCAGGACACAGGTGACTTTGGGCACAAAACCCTCCCCTGTGCATGGTCAGGAGCACAAACCAGGTTGCAGTGTTACCAGCCATGGGCTTACCCCGACCACAGAAGATCCCCCCAGAACTGGGCACCCAGTTGGGTGCAGCGTGGGGCAAGGAGCTGCCGATGGCTGGGGACCCAGACACGACCCCGCGCCCATGCATTGCATCCCCGACAAGCACCCGCCACCTGCCCCGCAACATGCCACCTACCTCCTTCCACGGGCGCAGGGCGACGGGATGAGGCTGCTCCCTCCGGCATCTGCCGGGGCCCGGCCGGGATGAGTCAGGCTCCTTTYCCAGCCAGGCAGTGCCAGGGAGAAGGGACCCCGCGCCGGGAGGGCTGGGTGACAGCGAGAGGCGACAGGCGCGGGGCGGGAGGGAGGGATGGCGGGAGCCGCCGCGGCTGGCGGGAGCGTGCAGGGACGACACACAGCCAGCGGCGGGGCCTCATTTCCCACCGGGGCTCCTGGGGGCTTCCCCCATCGCCTCCCCGGCAGCGTCAGCCCCCCTCCAGCCTCCCCAGGGCACCCCACCGCCGGCCTCCCCCCCGAAGGAGGGACCTGGTCCAACCAATTGCATCCCCGCGCGGGGGGGGGGCATTTTAGCAGCAGTCGTCATGGCAACGGGTCTCCCGAGCTCACCCGCACATGGTACCCGGGCGAGAGCCACGGGAGAGGCGGCCGAGGGATGCTCTCCCTCCTCCCGCAGCATCCCCCCGGCGCCGGAGGACCTGCTCTCCGTCGGGCTGAGAAGGAAGGATGGGGCCGGAGAGGAGGAGAAATGCTGGGGGAGACGTGTGTGAATGAGCTCGGGCTGGTGGAGATTTATGGGATTTTAAGGCTCCACAGATTTACCGGTGTGCCCACCCCAGGCTCTGGGGGCTGGTGGCTTGTCGGCAGCGGGATGGAGGCAGAGAGAGGGAGGGGTGGTAGGGGGAGGGAGGTTAGTACTCCCTTTAGGGGTTTTATGGAAAAATAAAATAATCAGCACTTTGACCAAAAGTATCTTACAGCAGAAAACAGAAAAACATTGCTGTCTGAAGTAATATTTTTGCTTTCAGTGAAATACCTTGTTTCCTGAATATCCATACCTGGCTCCGTCATTGCTGCTGCTGAAAAGAGGTTTTGTTAAAACATTTKCAGCTTTTCAACAGTACAGAAATAGGAACAACCAAACTGTTTTGGTTTTTTGGTTTGTTTTTTTTTTTTTTTGTACACAGGGAAATTTTCACCGTGACCCAGAAGTCATTTAACACAGAAATGTTTTAACAAAATCAATCAAACAACTGGCTCCAGCCTCGAGAACTGCCTGCTCTCCTCCTGCCTGTGCTCTCCAGCCCTGCTTGCTTAGTCTCTGACACCTACAGCCCTGCAGGTGTGCCATGCAGGGTGGTTGTAAGGGCTTGTAGGGTTAATAATAGCCACCAAACTGTCTGAGCCCTGAATTTGTGCCTGCTACATGCCTATGCCCCAGGAGCCGCGAGGTGCGAGGTTTGGCTTCCCAGTAGATTGCGTTTCAGGCACAAATGGGTTCGTCCCCTCCCCAAGCCAACCTGTGGACGATGACAGAGCCCACGTGCGCTTGCTGGCTCCAAAAGTAATGCACCCAAGGGGTCTGTTGCCTGGTCTGCGCCGGGGCTTCATCCATCAGTGCAGAGACAGGGCTGTGCTGGGAGCCGTGGGAGCTCGCTGGCATGGTCCGTAATTTCCTCCTCATTCTCCTTTTGTCCTCCCGAGCCCCACTTCTGCTTGATGTAACTTCGTAATAGCTTAGAAGCATTGAGTATAGGCTTGTGATCCCCCCGTACCTAGCAGGATATCTGCACGGAGGATCAGATCCATTAGGATTAGCTAGCTGCTTCTTGGTTTGCTCCAGCAAGGTGGGCACTCCAGATGATTGCCATGTGCCTCCAGAAAGGAGCCTGCAATCGCGCCTTAATTTTAATCTCACTGAAGTTCAGCCATGATACCCACCTTGACCATCAGCGCAGTGACTGCTTCACTRATCCCACTGCAGAGGGAGGAAGACACAAGCCACACGGTTTTGACTGTACTGGGAGAGAAACATGCGGTTTGGACAAACCAAAAGCCAACCAGATTTAAAAAAAATAACGTTGAAAGGATATTGTTTATTGTGTTCCCAGAGCAAACCCTAAGGGCAGGCAAACACGCAGTACATTTCAGAGGGCAGAAGGGAAACCACTTTCCAGGTATGCAATGAAAATGAGAGGCAGATCAGTGGTGGCTGGCACAAGGCAGGAGACTATTCATTTCTCCAGGAGACCAGTCAGTGTCGGAGCCACAGGCCACCCCGGCAGGGCCTGCCAGGCCCAGTGTCCTTGAGGACATCATGACGAAACATGTAAGATCCCCCCCCCATCCCCAGCCAACCATCCCAGCTCTCTGTCGTAGGTCACCCCAGGGGGACACCAGAGCCCGTGTGTGTCCATTGGGCTGCAACTTCTCCCCAGGTTTAAGCTCAGGCTTAATGCTAGCATGCTTCTCATGCAGCCAAAACCCCAGAACAGCAATAGTTTTGTCTCATGGGGTCATTTTTTCCCCTGACTCACTTCCTTGCCATGCAAGCACTGGCAAGGCATGGCGAGAAGCAGGGATCACCTCTTTCCACAGCCACCACCACACCGGTGGGCTTGTGCAAGTCATGACATGGCAGCCTCACTGGCTTCAAGCAGAAGCCCCCCAGCTGAGTTTGAAGCACCCTTGGAGGCAGTGGGAAATGAGCACCGGGCTTCATGCTGCTGGAGCTGGGACATGCTTGCAGACCCACTGCCTCTGACGCCGCGGCAGCTGCCTGATGCCTGTGACATGGCTCTCAGGTGCTGTCGCCTCCTTTGGTTTCTGACAAGAGCTGTGGTGTCAAGACAGCTTCAGGCATCGACATGCCATGTACAGCTCGAACCGCATGGAAACACTTCAGCTGCAGTTCAGCTTTCACTATGAATAAGGCTGCCGTGTGCCACTCAGCATCTTCCAGGCATAAGTGCGTGCATATCATCCTGCCCAGTGCCTGGGGGGCTTCCAGCCCCTTCCACCTGGCTTGGAGGAAGCCCCTGAAGCAGCTGTGCACACACAAGCCCCCAAAGCCATTCTCCCCAGGATACCCACCCAACACCAAGCCTCCGACTCTCTCTATATCTCTGGGCAGCCACAAATTCACGTGTGCGATGAAGGCGAGTGCGGCGTCAGGTTTGACGTGAGAGGGCCACCCAGCCAAAGCAGAAATCATGAAACCCTTCTCAGACAAAAGCCCTGGCTGGAGAAAGAGGAGATGGTTGGGCAACCTCAGGCACACACTTGCTGCTTGTAACATGCTCATAAATCACAGCATGAACAACATACTGAGCTCCACTTAATCCCAAGCCTGATTAAGTATTATTCCAGTTTTTCCTAACAAGTTTCCTCGCTGTTCTTTAGTGTCCTTTAGGCTTTTATCAGCATCTTCTGAGGTGATCAGACACAAGTCTCTGCCCATCTTTAAGGCAATACCAATCCCCCAAATACTAGTCTCCCAAGGTAGGTAGAGACATGGGAGAAGATGGACTTTATCAAACTAGCTTCCCCCAAGGTCTGCAGTAGAGGACAAAACTCCAGCAAGAGTCACAGAAATACTTCCCTGCTCAGCTGCTGGAGGTGAGGGAGTTGCGGCAGAATGCAGAAGGCACCCTGGATGCATGGCAGGACATCAGTTGGATACTCTGGTGGGAAAGCAGAGTAACCTGCCTTCTGGGTGCTACTGCAGCTTCAAATAAGGAAACCCATTTGAGAAGCTTTGCTGACTTGATCAAAAAGCTAAGGAAATGTGTATGGTGAGTTAAATTTAAGAACAGAATGGAAAAAGCTGACTGACTTTGGGTCTAACAATAGCTGGAGAGAGCCTTTGCCAAAGGAATCTGAAGTTGCCAGCAACATATGTGGAAATGTCATTAGTTTCCCTAATAACTTGCACTTGCTGCAAATGATATCATTTTTGTCTATTAGTGAGAGAATAAGCACAATCAAATACACACAAGTTCGTATTCTGCGTGCTTCCCAGGCAGCACTGCAAGGCGTCAGCCCCGAGCCAGCGACACATGGCCAGGCGACATCTCACAAAACTCGTGCTGAACAGGGCTGGGATGAAGCCACCACTGCTAGGAGGTCTGGGAGCAAGTGCTGAGACAACTGGGACTATGCTGGGGTCAGTGCTGCTCCTGAGACCATCTCCAAAGCCTGTCTCCATCGCTCCTCTGGCTGCTCAGGGAGAACCGAGAGAGAAATCGGAGAAAAAATATCCCGAGATTCAGTCACCAACCTGCTGGATGAAGCACACAGCAAATTGGCCAAGGATATCCGAGGGCAATGTGTGTTATACAATATTTTTTGTAGTGTCCGGTGCTGTCCTGCTGCAGGAGTGACTGCACTGTTCCCAGGGAACACTGGTGATGGCCAGGCCAAGTCTCGCTGACGCTAATTGCYTTCATTGGCAGCACCAGAGCATCTTCACAGGGGCTACATTACACTTCTACTCATTTTTGGAATGGTTTGTGCTACCAGAGCAATGTACAATGGCCCACAGAGTAAAATCAGGCGCTCTCCCCTTCCGTATCATGCCCTGCTCTCACCCCTTCTGCCTGTGCTGGGGGCCAGCGCACTGACACTCCTGCTTCAGCTCTCCTGCACCGCTCGGAAGCGGAGATCAAGTCATTATTCCCGCTTTGCAAGCTGGAAACGGGCCAGAGAGATATGAAACAGCCTGACATAGTCACGCAGTGATATGTAAAATATACCCCAGCCTCCGACATCATCCGTGTCTCATCCCTCTCCCTTCCTCTCCTTGCCGAGCTACAGACCTAGACAAGAGCTGCAGGCACATTGCCACYCTGAGTCTCCACCTCCTTATGCCATCCTCTACCATGAAAAACAGTTTTTAAGTGCTACCCTTTGACATTAGATCTGTTTTACACCCCTTGGCCCACGGATAAATAGCCAACGAGGGTGCAGGACGATGACTCCTGTTCTCCCCCCTGGTTCCCCACAGAGCTGAGCTTGCTCTGCAGGCTTTGCATCCCCCCGCGCAGCATCCCTGCCTGCATTTCAAAAAGGAAGGAAAGCAAAGTGAATCTGCATGGCACAGCTTGCCGTGCCAGCTGTGGGGCAATGGCTTTGCATCCCRGGAGGAAACTGGCTGTGCCAAAGCCTGGACTTTCAGGCAGGGACCATCAGCACTACCACTGCCCCCTTCCAAGTCACCCCCAGGTGGGCCATGCACCCAAGGGTCCTTCATTAGTAAGGGGCTAAGGGRGAGGCATCCCCCCGGTGAAAGGGCGCAGTGAAGGTGGGGCACACGGAGGAGGGAGTGGGGTGAATCTCTGTGTCCCCACAGGACGGTGTGGGTCAGCCCTACAGAGGAAAGTCTGCCAAGGGATGGCCAAGAAACCTGCTGGGGACAAGGAAAAGTAACTGTGGGATTGGTGGTAGCTCATCTGGACACGCTGAACCTCAACAGGCACCGGCGCCATCGGAAGCCTGCAGCGACAGAGGGGACAGCGAGCATGTCCCCGACCGGACACTGAAGCCACCCAGGTCCTTCTGCAGGGCCGGAGAGCAGACAATGGGGAGTAGCAGGGGGATGAAAGAGGAGAAACACCTTTTAGGTTCATGCTGCAGCTTTTAGCATATTTCCACACCCTCAGCAGCCCAAAAGCAGTGTTTTCCAAATTGCTCTCTGTGCCCCCCCAACCCAGGAGCTGGCTCTCGTTATTTATCGCATCTGCCTGCCTCCCATCTCTAGGACATGTCCGCCCTAGATTTGTCCTCCCTTCCCCCTGCCGAACTCAGCAACAACCAGAAATATCCTATAATCTCTTCTGCTTCACCTGTAATTTGTCTCATGCTGGCAACGAGCGGAACCGTCTGCCTTTGTCAAGATCAAAAAAGGCACGGCAGCCATGTGATGTCAGTTTACATTAAACCCCCCCTCTCTCCCCTCCATCTCCCCTCTCTGGCTCACTGCAGAGGAGGAGACGCGTCTTTGTTCTCCTTCTTCCTCCCCCTGGCATGTCTCCTGCTTTTCGGAGGTGCCCTGGTTGAAGGGGCAGGGAGAGCCAGCCCCAGCAGGCAGCTGAGGGGGTCCTGGACCCTCCTCTACACCCAGCTGGAGCCAAACCCGGGGACAAGGCAAAGAGCAAGAGATGCAACAAGGTGGACCACAGGCCACCGAGGGACACTGGACCTCTGAGGGCTTTACATCATTGAATGTCATCCTCTCACTCTGACCTGGGGTGAGAAAAGCTCAGCCTACATCCATAACTGCAGTGCTTCTGCGTGGGCTCCTTCCTGCCTGTGTGACGGGCAGGGGAGCACTGGGCTGGGCAGAGGCCGGCCAGCCAGGGGGGTGAGGGGGAAGGTGCCCAGGAAGGGGTAGGGTGGAGGTTGGGGCTGCTGGAGCTGCCGCAAAACCTTGCACAGAACAATTCAGCGTGCAAAGCCGGGCGCTGCTGCTGTACACTGTTAGGGAAATTCCCTTCCCTAGCTATTACATCAAGCAGTCTTTATAGTATGAAAGTGTATTAATTTTGTTAACATATATTAGCTCGCATGATACACCGCGATGTAAGGAGATAGTGGAATTTTACTGGAGCCTTTTGTATTGTTCAGGCTTGAGCAAACTGATGGGAGACCAGCTCATCGCAAGGACCAGGGGGACAGCCCAGCCCTGGAAATAAGGACTTTGCTTCTCGGAAGCTGAGGGCTGTCCGTGATAMCCCTGGACAGCCAAGGTGAGGCCAGCATCCTACCCCTCTCACACGTCTTTGAAACCCCCCGAGCATCACCTGGCGCCACCGGTGAGTGCCTGGGGCACGCTGACCCCCGGGACGACGGGATGCTGCAGGAATACAGTTGCTTTGCGGAGTTTTACTGCGGTTAGCAACCGGTAGCGTGGTTGTCAGTGACGAGCCAAGCCGTCTGGTACCTGAACGCTTGGAGGGCCCCAGAGCCCCGCGCACCCCCCCCCCGCGCTGCCCGCCGCGCCCGGGACACCCCGCGCGTGGCCACAAGCCCCGGCGCGCCCCCTCCCGCCCGCTTCCCGACGCGGCCAATGCGCASGCTCAGCGGCAGTCCCGCCCCTCCCCCAGGCCCCGCCCCCGACGCTCTACGTCAGTGCCACGCAGGGCGCGGCGGCGGTTTGAATCGCGGCGGGCGGCGCTGTCTCCCGCGGTGATGGCGGTGCTGCGGCCCTTCGACAAGCTCCCGGCGCTCAACTCCGCCGCCTTCCTGGTAGGTCCGGCGGYGCCGCACCCTGTCCCCGCCATCCTCTCCCGGGGCTCGGCCCTGCGGCCGGCGCCCGCCTGTCCCCCACCCTCCGCCGCCGAGGGCCGCGCTTCAGGGGCAGCGGCCGTGCCTCAGCAGCAACGGCCGTGCCGGCCCCGCCCCCCCCCGCGGGGATAGGCCGCCTGGCTGCGATATGCAAATGTAGCCGCTGGGGCTGGCCCCGCCCCCCGGCGCCGTTCAGGCGGGGCCCTCGGCGCGGTGGCGGGGAGCGGGCCCCGGGGCTGCCCCCGGCTGGGCGTCGCCGCCGGGGCGGGCTCTGACCGTGCGTTTCCCTCTTGTCCGCGCAGCTGGTGGGTTCAGACGAAGGCCTCCAGCAGAAGCTGGCAGAGGCGATCCTCCGAGAGAAGAAGAACTTCAAGATCAATATGTGAGTGGCAGGGAGGGGGATGCGCCGCCTGCGGCCCCGGCCGCAGGACCGTAGCGGGATGTTACAGGGGCCCTCTGCCACCTGGTCCAAGAGATGGAGCCGAAGCAGCGGCTGYGATGGGAATTCACGAAAAGTTTCTGCTTCAGAAATGCACGCACCGAAATTGCTTATAAATGCAGTTTCTACCCAAGGGGCGGTAGTTGGAGCTGCAGGGCGTTCGTTTCAAAGAAAGAACTTGCTCTTGCGAACGCTAGAGTGCACTACTGCACAGATGTGCTGGCAGCTGCAGAAGGCAAACTGCTCTGTCTTCAGGGCAAGCAGTTTGGGCATGATTAGAAATGGGGATGGAAATAATTCTCACATTCATCATGTTCACTGTGCACRTACCATTGCCCTTTGCGTGTTGCGCAGGTGTTTGATTAATATATTGAAAGGGTATGAGAGGAGCATAGGTGGTTTTTTGGTTTTGTTTTTGTTTTTTTTCTCTCCTGGGGGACAGGCATATACAGGAATTAAACATCTTGGGACAAATTGGGACAAGTACAATGCTTGCAACTACTTGAAAGCAAACAAGCTTTCCTGAAAGATGTCCATTACTTTTGGTGCTCTTCATAGCCGTTTTCTGGTTTGTATGCATGCACATGCTTTTGCTCCTCAAGCTATTAAGATGCATTTGGAATTTTAACTTTAGCTGCATGAGAAGTTCTGTCTTAAAAGCTTGACTTTTTACGATATAATGTCCTTGACAGCTCTCTTGCCAAGACCAAATGAGTTTAGTCAGCTCTTCAGAAGGTGTTTGTGTTATTTCGCTGCTGTAATCCAAGGCTATGCAGTAAAGGCAAACCCGAGCTAACGCTCTACTAGCCAGTTAGAGCGACTGTACTGCTCTGATCATGGCATCTTGGATGTTTGTTCTAACTGATAGTAAAGTAATTACCCAATTTTCTATGCAAATCCTGCAGTCTCTGCTGAGCTGTGGAGTGCCATAACTAGACGGCTACTGGTACTACAGCTGGGTGACTACCCAAAGGCATGGAAACTTAGGCTCTACCACAGAGCAAGATAAGTCCCTGCGCTAGTATCACTAGGGAAGCAGAAGTCCGTGACAGTTTTTTTCCCCACTGTATTGCTTTGGGATTATACACATTACAAAGAAATACGATATCTTGTCTGGCAAGTCTACCTGCCAGATACAGCTGTTGGGAGAAGAATTGCAGGGCTGGGGTTTTTGTGTCTCTTTTCACTAGGGGAAAAAAAAAGGCTCCTGCAGCACATATCTGGGGGCTGCTGACATCATCTAGTGATGTTGGTTTAAATATAATAGAATTCCAAATCATGGAGAGTTTTTTGGTTGGTTTGTTTGTTTTTTTTTTTTTCCCCCTAGATAATGAGATCTGATACTTTCCTTTCATCACAGCTTCTCACTAAATTTCACCTTAAATTTATAAGCTTGTTTGTGTTGCAATGTGTCTTTCAAGCGCACTTTGCTCATATCTTGTGTTAGTTTCAGAATGTTTTTGTTAAATCATACCTTCCTTATTTATAGGAAACAAAACACCTCTATTTGGAGACTGGCAGACAAAACTACAAATGGCATATGATTAATAGAAGAGAATGTGTACTGTGGTCTGTGGCTGCTGGGGAAAACTGTTAAGTCCTTAAGATTTGATTGCTAAAAGTAATAACCCCAAGGAGACCAAAATCAGTGTTTCTCTCTTGGCTTCCAGAGAGGAAGTGGATTGTGAGAGAGACTGAAATTCTGGGATTTTTCCTTGTCCATTCTATCTTTCAGGTGATCTTCCAAAAATATGGTGCTGATAATATCCTTCCCTGTGGAAGGCCCAGATATGCACTACTGAAGCTTTTGGAAGAGGCACAAAAAATCCCTACCCTGTAATTCTTCTTCCAACAGCTGTATCAGCGGTGGTCGTATTGTGTAGAAGGACACCTAAACTAACCTAGTAACTCCTGACACAGTGAAAGGGATAAAAAGGGGGGTAATGGTATAACAGAAGCTCTTTCTGAGTTATAACTTCATGTATAAAGCTATACTAGTAATAAATTTCTGGTTTAAGCTTTTGCAAATACAACACACCTTCCTGTAGCAGGGACACCTGAGAAAGTAGCCTCTTCTGTGTGAGCGTATGAGCAGTATCGCTGGAATGTGACAGGAAAGCACTGACTTTACTGTCACTGATTTTAACTGAAACTTGGCAGCAAAATATACCAGTAAAGCATTGGGGTTCACTTTGTTAGAAAGGACTCTTCTTAACAATTAAACAAAATTACTGCCATGCAAATCTATGTGGAGAAAATGTTTCTGTGAGTCTTGTTATGCTCTAATAAGCTTCCCATTATAAGCAACCTTGTCTAGCACGTATCGTTGTGGCTGTCAGCAGCTATGAGTAGGCCTAAGATATGAGAATACCACTTAAAGAATCACAGTGTCTCTTCAGTGCCTATGTATTTAGTAACTAGCGGGCTTCCTGGTAACTTGCTACATGGTCAACTGCAATGGTTATGTGGTTATGGTTAAGTGGATACTGCCGTGTCAAGCTATTTGGTTAAACTGGCAAATTTATTATCTTTCAGTCACCTTGCTACATCCCTCCCCTTACCTTCAGAGAGAGATCACCTTCGGCCCAGGATAGATCTGATTGCATTTATGATTGACATCAAGAGCAAACACAGGTAAAAGAAAGGCAAAAATATGAGAGGGGAAACTGATATTCTTTCTTGTATTGATGGCTAAATCTACATTTTTACTGTGTCAGAATCGCTGAATAGCGGATTTCAAACCCAAGACTTGCTGTGGTGGGAGAGCTCAGTAATACATACAGTGGTTTTCTGGCCTCCAGCAATGGATTAGGACTGAACTGCTCTGCCCAATAACATGCCTGTTGTGCACTAAGTTGCCATAGCAGAGAAGGCAGAATTTATTCCTGGATTCAGACATGGGATGATATGAACTGAGCTTTGGAAAGACACTGTCTGTAAAATTAGATGGAAACGATGGCGGTGCTGTTAAGTTCTGTAATATGCAGATGCATGTGGGGCAGTCCTACCTAATAACGAGCCTGTTGCTGTGTCTGTGTCCCCAGTTCGCCAATATTGCTGGTCATGTGGGTTCAGCACTACAGATATCTCTAGGCAAAAGAGAAAGGTCTGCAGGGATCGATCCCTTTTCTCTCATCTTGTGCTCATCTTTGTAGAAATGATATTTGTGTTCCCAGGCCATAAGCAAAGACTGGCTAAGGCACAAAAGTCAGCATTTTATTACTTACTTAACTTGTGACTGATGATCCTGGGCTCTCATTTACCAAAAATGACAGGCCCAGCTGCATACCTACAGCACAGATGGTGCTGCAGAAATGGGTGGGCTAGCTCTTCTGAAAGAGCCRAAGTAGTGCTGAAGTCTCGTTGGATGTTAATGAATTTGGATGCTTAGTGTCCACAAATCATGGAGGACACTATTCAAACTAAGTTTAACTGTTGAGTCTTGGGTAGAAAGGATATACTATGGATTATTAAACAGCTGTGGGTATTACAGAGGTCTCTGCTGCTGTGCTTTTAGCACAGACCATAAACCCGCTGGCTCACAGATCAGCAGATGTTAACACCATTGGTTTTCTAATTCTTGCTTCTGGAAGTTATTCCCTTTGTCCTTATGCTGCACTGGTTTTACCTCCCCGTCCAACTGGATTGTCTGTGCTTTTTCTGACAGCTTGAAGAATGTCGAAGCTTCCCTAGCTTATGTGGATGCCAGATTCTTCCTGGGGAAAGTGTGCTTTCTTGTCACTGGGGGTACGTATGGCATCTGCCCTCTTTCTGCTCTGCGAGCAGCACAACTCACTGTTGCTTTCCTTAAAACAGGGCAGTGACTTAGCTTGAACCAAAACAAAGGAAACAAGCAGCTTTGTTGAAAGCTTTGTTTAAATTATATCTGAACCCATCTGCCTTTTTATTGTTTTCTTAGCTGAAACGTGGTTCTCTTATCTCGTGTGCATGTGCTCTCCCCTTTTTGTTTTTGCCAGTCAGACCTCTCTTCTCTGTCTCTAATCCCTGAATATGATTTGTGTTACTGATTTTAATTTTTTTTTTCCTGTGGCACTGCAGAAGTCTGTTCTATTTGCTGTTGCAGATCTCTCTTAACGATAATCTTAATGAGCAGTGAGGAGCATATGATACTGTGGTAATAAAATGAATCTAAATGGATGAGCTACTAAACTATTAAGTATAGTTTTATACTGGTATCCCTGCTGTGTGGCTGTCTGGCTCCCTTGTGCCTTTAATCTCTCTCCCCACCCTGCTCCCCCCTGCCCGCCAAAAGCGGAAAGGGGGAAAGGGCGCTTTCCTGCATACTGTCCCTAGTTCAGCACTGAGGAACTGGAGGGGCCAGCCTCTACTGCTCAGTGTTGGACCAGAGGTGCTRTGTCCCTGGAATTTGGGGGTCAGGAGGCCTAATTCTGGGGTGGAAAAGAGTCTTGGCATTGTCTTGTGCTATGGCTTTCCTGATGGAGTGAAGTCCTTGGAGACATCTCCCTGTGATACCACATGAGCCAGGAGGCCTTCTGATTAATGACTAGAAGCTTCTGCCCCTGCTGATAGTGTACTCATCCCTTATCCAAAATGTTAATGTTGCAGTACTCAGTAATGTGGCGATACTATTCCTGCTGTCAGTATTATCAACGACTTCTGTGCTAACTCTGTTGTGAATCTTGTACCATTCTGTTTGTACTGCTCACTGTTGCCTTACCTTCTATGGTGCTCTCAAAATTAGCTCTGGATCGTTTTGTGGATGGGGAATTTCCTGGTACTTTTCTTCACTGAATGTTGATTATGGGACTTGTAATGTGGGAAAACTTTTTCTGTAGTTGGCAGGGTGAATTACTGCAGCGTAGAGATGAATGCCATCTGGAAACTGGGAGAAGTCTACTGCAGTCCTGTGCTATTCTGTGAGCTGGAGGTAAGGTGCTTATTTGGTGTCTGAAGGGATTTGTGAATTCCACTGCTCTCTGATCATTAGGAACATCATTACATTAGCAATAAATATATGTACATACGCTACTGTCTTGCATAAGTGTCAGAGACCAGACTCTTTCTACAAGAACAGTAGAGGTACAGGAGTCTGACTGTCCTTGAAATGAGTCTTCTAGATTACCTGCTCCTTCCTGTGCTACTGCAAAGCCTCAGGAAGCCAAGTCTAAATTAACAAAGACTTCTCTGATATGCAGAGCCTTGGTACACTTGTTCCTTGAGGCATTTTCTCTTCCTGGGAGCCCCTGAGCTGTTATGTGCCATGTGACTCTCTTGCCCACGTAATGCTTCCTGTTAGCCAGGCTTTGTTGCTTCGCAGACTGTTTTGCCATCTGATATGCCACTCTTTCCAATTACCTGCTTGGTCTGAAAAGCTGGAGGGAGACTTTGGCATTCAGCGGTAGCACACTTCACTTTTCTGTGTACTCATCCTTCCACCCTCTGAGTCTGCTTCCCTACCAGCAGGTAATATCTGTGCCTTTGGCAAGCCCTTCAGGGTTTGCAGCTGACAACACTGTACCTTCCCTAACATTAGGGGAGTAAATGGGCCTGTTTGGGGTTTTCTGTAGCTAGCCGCTCTGAACCATACTTAATGCCTGCTCCGGTTCTTTCTTTTATCACAGCTTAGYACTGCTTTTCTTCTTTTCTATTGATTAAATAATTCCTCCATTTTCTTTCCAGTTGGAAGGGGTACGAGTTGCCACCGCTCAGCGACTTCTCCGGATGTTACAGATCTGCGCTGGTCATGTACCAGGAACTTCTGCCTTGTCCTTTGGCTTGCTGATGAGGAGCTCTGCTGATCCCTAGCTTCTCATTGTGAGAATTCAGCCACATTCATCATTTTTTTTTTTTTTTTTTTTTTTTTTTTTTTTTTCACTTGAGGCATTCAAGCTGCTGCAGTTGGAATCGCACTGGGAATCTTCTTTGCCTGATTTGTCATGACCACTCATCCAGAGCTGTTCCTAGTTGGTAATCTCTCAAGAAAAGCTTGATTCCTGTTCAGTGGATAACGTATAGGTGCTGGGGGGAGGGCAGTTTGAATTGGGGATTCCTATCCATTATTACATCTGAATCCCATTTCATGAGCAAGTTTGAGTTTCACCTACCTTGCCAGTGGCCAGGAGCTACGTGTTTTACTGAGAATATCGGAAGAATAGGCCACTATCCCAAATGCTGCATGTCATGGTTGGGTATCTTAGTTTCAGCGTCCCCAAAGTACTAGAGAAGAGGCAGCAGGCTCCTGCTTCCTTTCAGTTGAAATACAGCACCTTGGACTAATGTGAAACCTTGCTGCCAGGTTTTGTCTCCCCACCAAGAGAATAATGGGGAAGGAAGGCTGTCCTGCAGCTTCCAGATAGACTGCAATCGGCAGTTAATGATCCAGCTGTGTGAGCATCTGCCCAGTGAAAGCCTGGTGTTTCCATGCCTGATACCTAATTGGGGAGGAAGCGACTAAAGAAGATAATCTAGCACTTCAGCTTTCTTTTAGATCTTTAAAGAAAAAGGCTCCATCTATCAAGCCCAGGATAACAAACAACCCTAGTCTGTCAAGCCCAGGATAATGCTACCAACCCAGCCTCTGGGGCTGACCAGAGATGAAATACAGCAGACTGGACTACAGCAACATGCAGAAAACATGTTGTCTTTTGCAAGTTGGGTGTATGCTGTGTATAATCCCTTAACTAACAGGTTCTTATCAGGAATAATTCATGCCTTATTCTTACTGCAAGTCAGTAGTGTGTTTTGGAGTTCTAAGTTAATAAAAGGTATGATATTTAATAATTAGTTGTATGTTCTTTGTTTAGGTATGTGGCATGGGCTCTAAAACCTATGAACACTTGCCCCAGTTTGCCCTGACAGTGAAGCTGGTCCTTGCTGGCAGGTTGGACTTCCAGTTATGTGGTGGGCTGCAGTCACGGTTTCAGCCACGTGGTGGTGGCAAAAGCTTTCCAAATGCAACCCTTCCCGTATACTGAGTTGAGCCTCCTTCCAGAATACAGTGTTTCTTGAAATGCTGGGATATTTCTTACCCAGAATTGCATGCCAGGTAGTAATGAAGCCTAGAGAGAATGTGTTAAGCTCCCCTCTGGTTTAATTTATTTAATCCCTAATAGTCTGCTTTAATGTTCCTAGGTGCAGAGCTCTAGCTGCGTGTGCTGTTTCGCTTAGCTTGTTTCTGACATCTGTGAGCAGGAAAAAGCAGAAAGCAGCACTGCAGGCTTAATCAGCTGTGAGTGTTGGCAGTCCTTGCAAAGACAGCTCAGCAAGGCACAAAGCCTGTATCTTTGCTCAGAGGACACACAAATCCTAGCTCCAGTTGTATTGTTGCTGGCAGGGGAGGGCTCGGTTGTTTGTCAGCTGGAACAAAAGGCGCTAAACCATTCAGCTGTGCTATGGTGCCCAAAAGGGCTGGAGTCTGGCTAAAACCCAAAGGAGAAAGACGTGTGCAAACTCTCTTGGCCATGTAAGAAGGATTGGAAGCTTAATGGGCATGCCCTACTTTCAGCTAGCTTTGTGATCCTGAAGGTACTAGCCAGGGCTTTGCCACTAGAGAGGGGCAGTCACGCTGAGAAACAAGTTTCTCTGTTGGTTATGCTGTCTCAGCCTTGCTCTAGCTTTGGGTCCCTCAAAATAAATGAGAACATGGTTTAGAATAGGCTGGTTTCGATTTGCTCTTGATGTGCAGGTGCAGTCTGGGGGAGGGAAGGAAGGGCTGCGGCATGAMATGAGCCAGTCTTTCGTGTCCTCCGCAACTGCTGTAAGGTAAGGAGACTCTTCTGTCTCCTAGGCCGCTCTCCGGTTGCCTCTAATAACTGTTGGACTTGGGTAAAATCCCTTCRGCCTCCAGAGTAATTTTGCTGTGCTTTCTTAACTGGTGAAAATGAAACTTGCTTTGGTGAACCCAGAATGCTTTGTAGCAACCCACACGTGCTACTGTCCATTCCTGCACCTTCAAACAGGGTTTTTTCCACTGCTATGTTTCAGATGTGGTATTTCTTTCCTTCTGCTGCTTTCAAAGAAGAAAGATGCTGTTTGTACTTCCTACAGGTGGCCGAATCCCAGCTGGTACAAAATAAAATCTAGTTCCTTAAGAGCAGCATCTCGCTTCACCTTAGGGCAAATATTTTTCTTACTCTTAGGAAAAAGTCTTTACTAGAACTGGCAGGGGAAGTGGAGCATATCTAAGAATATGACACTGTGTCTCAGGTCCATCATGTTTTACAACCAAAAGTAGTTGAGACACATTGAAAGCTACAGCTTCAACTATATAAATACCTCTAGGAACTGTCAGCTATTAGTTTAGACAGGCTGTAACGCTGCCTCTACCAGAGAAGACAAGGCAGCTGAGGATATCTTTCATCTGGATGGAGTAGCCAGGGCCAATGTTTGATAAAGGTCTTGTGAAAGTAGTACTTGGATTGGGATCAGAGGCATGGAAGGCCTGAAGCTGAATTAAGGCTAGTGACTCAGGTTCTGTTGTTTTTAAACATCACAAAAGAGCTTGCCAAGCTGGCTGAAATCTAAACTAACAAATGTTTTGGAGTTACTTGCTTTCTCTTCCTCTCTCTGTTGCCTCAGCTCCCTATCCCCGTGGAGATTTACAAAGAGAAATCCCCCTCTCTGTGGCAAAAGTACCCTTGAGCGTTGCTGGTTTGACTGCTTCAGTTTGTGGACGTGTTTTTGTTTGTCAGCTATGTCAGCAAAATTATTGTAAAAGCGGTTTAACTAGTATAGAAGATCTTGCACCAGTTGCACTGGTGTAAGCTTCGGTCATGCAGCGTGTTTTTTAAGGTGGAACTGAATGAGGCTGTAATAGTGTCTCTTCTGCTACAGCAGGTTGACCCACAGCATTTTGCCTTCAGTCCAGTACTTAAAAAAAAGACTTTGTATCCTCAGCCTGCTAGCCGAGCTGCTCACGGAGGTGCTCTGTGAGAAATTTCATCACAAATCAGCTTGGTTGGCTTTAGCCGTTGGGATTATAGCTCTCTGCCAGCCCAGGTTTTCCAAGGGAAGGGGTTTTTTTGGCTGGCTTTGCCACACCAGTAGTTAAATCAGACCAACTTTTAAGCGTGATAAAACACAATATGCTCGGTCTATACTAACAGGAGAGAAAGTCTGTGTACTGATATGGTGCCTATAGTGAAAGATCTCTCTGTCCTGGAACAAAGAACAGAGATAAAGCCAGCCTTGGGATTTATCTGTCCCTCCAAACCTTGAAACTGGTGGTAGAGGTTTAGATTCAAGGCCACCTCTAATATTTGCTTTGGGGACTGGTTAAAACTGGATGTCTCTGCTTGCCAAGACCTGTAGTTCAAAGGGGCTGGCTGGCTTAGGTCAGCAGTGGCGCTCAGCAGCTGTGGTCATGCTGTAAAAGCTGCTTGGTAGCTCTCATCATGACCGCTGTCCACAGCAGCAGTAGACAAGAAGGGACTCCTGCTCTGCTGCCTGGAGCTGACCTGCAGAGCTGTGGCAGAGGTACCTGCTCTGCTGGCAAAAACAAGGGAGATGCCTTCTCCTGTGGGGTTTTTAACTTGTCTTGATTTTGCAGGAGCACTGGGCTTTGCTCTGGCCAGATTCCAGCTGCTCTGTCTCCATTCAACTGGCCCAGATCCCCTGGCAATCTCCTCTGCACGCTGAGTGTTCTCGACTTCCCACCCTGAGCTGGTGCGCAGTGTTGCTGTGGGCAGCCTAACAACTGCCACTTCCCGTTCAGTGACCAGCTGTCCTTCACTGGTGGGGAAAAGTGATTTATATGCAAGAGAAAGCAGTAGCTGGCATAGCCCAGAGCTGGGAGCCTGGGCTCGTTTCGCCTCTGTGGCTGATTTCTTGTGTGACCCTGGGCACATGTGTTAAAATTCACCGTGCCTCGCTTGCTCTGCCTCTACAGCAGGAGCTGCCTCCGCTGGAGGGGTGTGATGAGGGTGCATTGACATTGCTTTGGGGTCACAAATCTGGAACTGGGTGGAAGCATTCAGAAGAAACCATTTTTTCCTAATTAGCAGCATTTGATTTTTATACCTAAGTTCTGTGGGAGGAGGGTTGGTGGGACCTGCCTGCCGGACACCTCCTGAAACCGGCCGTGTTTGTGCTGCTTACCTGCCTGACTCTGCGGCAGGCAGGCAGGGAGGCTGCCTGAATCTGGGCTGCGATCCTTCTCATAAGGCATTGCGGAATGGTTGGGTTTTGTTGTGAACTGGAACAAAACCACCCGCTGAAACGCTGAAATTCCCCTCACAGTTCAATTATCCTTGAATTGGCCGGTGGGAGAAATCAAAGTCTCTGGATCTCTTCCTCACTGTTAAATATTAATACGGCGTGGCAATGCTAGGCAGGATGGCGTCCCCTCGGGTCAGCTCTGCGCAGGAGGGGCCGTCTTGGCTGTGAAGAACCCGTGCGCGAGAGAGGTTGGGCACAGGGGACTCAGGAGTGATGTGACTTGCTCAGGCTCCTTGGCAGCTGAGTAGCGCGGGCTCCGGGCCCGTGCTGGGCCATGTTTCCCTTGCCATGGGCTCCTTCTGCGGCAGCTGACGCGTGCCGCAATGCTGACATCCCTTGTCCCCCTCGAGCTCATCGTGCGATGGGGCATTTTGTGAGGAGCCAGGCAAGGCGCCGTGCCCGTCCCCCTGCCCCACCGCCTCCTTTGCCAAGGGAAGTCAGCGGTGTGTGAAAAAGAGCCCGTGTTTTACATACGCACAGGCTGCCTCCTCACCGCCGGCCCAGGTGCAGCTGCGGGCTGGGCGCGAGAGCCCCGTGGGCTCTGCGCGTCACGGGAAGGAGCACCGAGGTGGGGCGAGGACAAAAACAAAGAGAGAAGCCACCTCCCCTTGGGAAGCCTGGCCCTGGTGCACAGAGGCTGCTCTGTCCTTCGGATCCTGCCACCCTCCCCGCACTACAACAAGCTGTGCCAGGGCCYGCTGAAGCACCCGTGCTCTAGAGCGGTCCGCATGCAGGAGCGGGGCAGAGGCATGCTGGTGAGCACTTGGAAAGACCTAAAAAGCCCAGCTAGCATTAAACACGCCAAGGAGGCTTCCCCCGTTTTCTGGCAGCATGGAGTATTTTCCTTTCCTGTCTTCCCATGGGAGCTCTCCAGTCCCACCGTGTGCCCACCCTGCAGTGATGGGGAGATGGTGCCGTGCTGCGGCTGGGCCTGCCTTGCTCCTGCCCTGCTATGTTGTTGCAGTGCTTGGGTTGGCGAAACACCTTGGGAGTTCGCTGAGGGTCAGCAGTCCTTGAGGCACCATTGCAGTCTGCACTGGGTGGCTCAAGCTCTCCTGAACCTCTGTGCTGGCTGCTCTCCTAGGTTTGACGGCAGAGTTGGCATTGCCCCAGTATGAACATTCATTTTTTTTTCCCCCCATTGCTATGTTTCCTTTTCTTGGTCTTCCAGAGATAACAGATGTGAAGCCAGGGCTGCGTTTGACTCAGCTTGGTATGCAACAACCTGTGGCTCGTGCTGCAGTGGAGCACCTCTCTTCAAAGCAATGTGCCAGCATCAACTAATTAATCCTCATCCCCCTGTGGGACTGAGGGGTGACTCAGTGCCTCGTGCTGTTATGTCGAGCAGCAGAGAATCAAAGGCATTGGAGCTGGGGAAGCCCTGGGATAGTGCAGTGTCGCTCTGTGCTGGCACACCAGGCACCTCTAGTCTCAGTCTCGCACACTTGTCTCCAGGGCTCTGCCCAAGCTCCTTTTAAGCTGTGCAGAGAAGGGCTGAAAGCTCTGCTACCTTAGAGGTGGGGCTGGAGCTGTCTTCACCTTGCTTTGCAGGGAGTGTTTTTACTACCTGGTGTCCCCTTTTGATCTTTTCCGTCCTGTTGCTCCTTCCTTATAATCCGACTTAGCCATCCTGAGCAATTCTCCCTCCTGTTCTCACCTACAGCTCCTTCATGCCTCCCCGGCATCCCTGCTTGGCTGTGCTGAGCGGCAGGTGTGGGCGTCCGGGTGAAAGGCAGGGGCAGGGAGGCTTAGGCACTGTGGAAATAGAGCTGCGGTGGTGGTGCACGTCCCCCTCGGGCTTCGTGACCCCCGGCGAGCTGCACGCCAGGCCATGCTGGTGCAGCATGGTGGCCCTGAAGAAGTGCAAACAAACCCCAACACCTGGCCTGGGGCTGTCCTGGCATCCATCATGCCACCGCATTTGAGCTGCTCCCAGGGAAGGGAAGGGGAGTTGCTTGTGCACAGAGGTTGCATAATACTGATCTCTTTCCAACACAAGTTTGTGGGCTGGGAAGTGTTTGCCCGGCCCTCTGGGAAAACCCCTCCGGGGCCCGGGCTGCTGCACTGCGTCCTCTGCTCTGTGTTATGGAGGAGGTGAAACGTGAAGCGTGTGCTTTCTGCAGAACCTGGCTCTTCCCTCTTGCCCAGGTTGCATGTGGAGCATCACCTGCGCGAGTCCCCTCTGCGTGTGCATGAGCTGTGGTTTGGCTGAGCTCAGCCACTGCATGGGACTAAAATGTAGTGACGGTGTCCTATAAATTATATAGCCGGTATGTTTGCCATCTGCTCTGCGCTGAAAGCTGAGTGTGATTGAGACCTTCCCCCCTTTCCCAAAGCTTGACTCTCTTGCCAAGCTTGAAATGTGTGCGGATCTCCTGTAAGTGGTTCTGATTGAATCAGGTAAAGAGGGAATTTTTTAAGCAGGCTGCAATGTTCCTTGCACCCAAAGTGAGAGCTGAGGCATAGGCCAGCATCCTATTGCCATGAGACTATGAGTAAAAAGCGAGTCTGATTTCATGCTAATTAGGTTCTAAAGGGAGTGAATCTTGATTGCAGTGGTCATATCAAAAAATCTAAATAGTAATGCAAAAAGCAAAGGAAACCCCAGAGTGATTCATATGAGAAGGGGAAATAAAGACAGTCATGGAGGAAGAAGTAGTTTGAGGGGGACTGAATTGCTCTGCTGCCCAAAAGCAGAGGCGATTTGAATCAGATTATCCTTATTAGATGTCTCTTTAAAGCATCATCAAGCCAAATGAATGGTCCGGGGGAGAGCTTGCAGGCATGGTGTCTGTGATTATCACCAGGGATTTACAGTCCTAGTTATCTAGCTTAGAGACAAGATTATTAGGGGGTATAAAGCTGTATCTGCCCTCAGCCTCTAAAGTGTGTTTTTAGGTTGGGTGATGGGAGATGCTACGTTGCTGCACGGTCCCTCGGAAGCCTGCCTGCATCCTCTGGTGGTCCAGCCCTCCACGGAGCTGTGGGTGCAGCCGGGAGGGTGAAGGCAAGTGTGAGGCAGGGAGCTGTGCTGGCCAGAAGATGTTCCCTGGGGGCGGCCGGGCAGTCTCCCCGGTGAGAGGGACCCCCACCCATAAGGGAGGTCCTGTGGCAGAGGGCAGGACCTCCCCTATGGGTGCTCTCACTGAGACGGGAAATGGGGAAAGGGATCTTGGAGAGGAGATTATGTCCGCCTGCTTCAGCAGTACCACTCACCCCCCCAGCATCTCCCTTCCTGTGGCAGCCTGTGCCAGTGCAACTCATCCTTCTTCCAGCCAGAGCCTTTGAGGCCCCTTGGAGGCCGGGGGGTGAGCACAGCACAGGGCTGCTGGCAGTCCCTCTCCACCTCCCCAGCTCTGCATCCGCAGCAGCCCGTCACCCTTCCCTTCCCCACCCAATGCATCGCTCCCCTGTTGCTACTCTGGGCTTTGGCAGGACGGCTGAGGCAGTGCGCCCAGATTGCCAGCCAGGAGAGGAGGGGCGCAGGCAAATCCTCCTGTCAGCTCTCTCCTACATCGCATCCACGCAGCCATTGAAGTTCGTAATGTTATTCTGCATTTAAGCCGGCCRTTTTACACCAAGCCGGTACCCAAAGGTCCGTGAGAAGCCGGAGAATGGTTCTCCCCAGAGAACGGAGGCGCTGGCAAGCGCGGCGATGCCACCACAGCCTAATGAAATGCTGTTGGCACAGAGGTGCTTCGGCTGGAGAGGGAGGAGAGGGGAGGCTGTCAGCGGGAGCCTTGCAGCCGACAGCGCGGAGGTGACGAGCTCGCTGCCGGAGGCAGCCGGCTGGCTGCGGGGCCCGCTTCGGCTCAGCGGAAAGGCGTTTCCTTGCTTCTCATCCCGGATTGGGGCTGCACTCGTGTCCCACCACGTGCCACTTGTTCCTCCTGCAGCACTGCAGTCCCTCTCAATGCTCTGGGGCTGAAACCAGCTTGAGTCTGGCATCTGACCAGCCAAGCAGCCCTACAGTCAAAATCCCTRTACTCCCTCGGTTCAGCCCCTCGCGGGGCATCATCCAGCGGTGACAAGCAGAAAAGTCAGAGCTCCCCGGCGGTGGGGGTGAGGGAGGCTGGCCTTGCACCTACAGCCACTGCTTGGGCCCRGGGTGGTGAGAGGCTGCAGGGCACCCACAAAAGCCAGCTGAGGGACCCACAAAAGCCAGCTCAGACACTCATTTCTGGAGCAGTGGTTAGTACTGGAAACCACGCAGGCTCTTGTACCCTTACTCCTGCTTAGGCTGCTGCAATCTGCAGGTGCCACAGGAGTTTTGGGGGGTTTTTTTGGTGCGCTCTGTTCCCCGTTTAGCTGTGCTTTAAGTTATCCAGGCACACTGCTGGTTTTTAGCATCTCCGTTAGGATGGCTCCCGTGGCCAGGGCTGAGGAGCGGGACTGCGGCGCAGCCGTGCTGGGGCTGGGCTGCAGTCATGGGGCGCGGTGGGTTGTTACTCGTGTATGGGGAAGAAGGGTGGTTGGATGGCAGGCAGCAGAGTAAATTGCAACAAATGAGTGCAATCAGGAGAAACATCATTTCTTCTGTGTTGGAATCACTTGCAAGCACCTTCCTATTTTCTCAAGTTGCCTTCTTGTTCAAATGTATTCACCGAACCGTTCCCGCGCGTGAGCCAGCGCCGCAGCTCTCCTGCGAGCAGTTCATTATAACGAAGCACTATGCAAAATGCAATCGGGGCTACTTAGTTTAGTTTTGACTTCCAGGCTGACCCAACCGGTTTTCTGTCCCTTGCTGCTGGAGCAAGCTGCAAAGGGTGGGGACTCAAAGGGAGACAGCCCCTCGCCTTTAGCGGGCTTTGATTTTTGGCTCTGGAATTGTCTGCTGGAAACCTCCATGCCCCGAGAGCGCAGCAGTGGGGCTCCCCGCTGCAAGTGCTGGGGAAGTTTCTGCGCTCAGCCTGGCGTGCCAGGGAGGTTTCTGCCCCGGCGCACGCACGCCTGAACCAGCTGAACCCACCTACTTGGAGGTTTGTAGCACAGCGGTGCATTGCCATTAGCCATTTGTTTCTGTTTCGGTGCTGGAGGTGCTACTTGGCCCTGCCAGGGCACGTGAACACTCCCTAACCAGCTGCAGGAAAAGCTGGGGGGGGCACTTGGCCTCTACCCACACACCCAAGGGGGTCAGTGCGAGCTCCCACCCATCCTTAGGGTGGGGATGGGTGCAGCATCCCTGCCRCAGGCAGAGCGGGCAGGGAGATTTGCTCGTGGGGACGTCCAGGCAGAAGAGCTGGGCTCAGCTAATGGTGTGTCACTCATGACATGGGAGGGCTTGTGAGAGCCCGGGCAGCATCCGGGGACCCAAACCTCGCTAAAAGAGTCCCACCGCACCCTGCAGAGCGGCAATAGCAGCCAGCACACCCCTTGCTCCCCCCACTGCCTGCTCCTGGCAGGGGAGGTTGAGGGCTCAGCTGCCCCAGGGCAGGATCGGGGAGGGGGGTTCCCCCATGTCCTCATGCTGCCGTGTCCTTCTGGGGCTCTCTGGAGCAGGGAGGGGGAATGGGCAGAGGGAGCTTGAACCCAGGCAGTGCTGACCCACGGCCCTCCCTCTGCAACCCTGGAGGAGTCTTCAAAGGGCAGCCCACTGTAGAAGCCTAGTTTGGGTGCTCAGCACCTCCTCTGGAAGGGTCCAAGTCCCTTTGCAGAGGGAGCCAAAGACACCTGCTCATTTTTCCTTAACCTCATGGACAAGCACAGCTCCAGAGGCTTTTAAACAAGAAGGGGAGGAGACAAACGATGTTCAGCAGAGCCAGTGCCACCAGGGTGCTGCCCAAYGCCAAACTCCCCATGCAGGTGGCTAAGCAGTGCCACAAAACTCCTTGGTAAGAAGCAGAACGCCTGTGGAGGGGTCTGGGTTTAGGGTGTTGGTGAATCTCTTGAAGCCTTCATTTTCCCACCTTATTCCTAAAATCTTCCCAGATTTTGTCCCTAAGCCTGGCTGTCTTTGAGAAGGCAGAGCAAAGGAGGGGCTGGGCTGTGCTGGGGCATCCCGGCGGATCCCAAGGAGGATGTTTGTGCTGGAGCCCTGAGGGCTCCCAAGAGCCATAGTGGGACCTTTCAGGAGAGGGTGCTTCCCACCAGCTGGCGCAGAGGCGCTGGGAAGGGGCACAGGGGTGAGGTGCCGAATGCACTTTGGGGGTTGACTCCAGCCAAAGCCTTCCAGCGGCAGCATCTGGATGTGGGGCAGACATTGGGCTATGCTGAGGTGTTCCCGGGGCATTGGGTGCATCCTGTCAGGGGTTTGTCCCAAGGTAACTGGGTCTGCTTGATAAACACCTTGCGGCTTCTCTGATCGACAAGCCTTTGGGTTTCCGGTGCATACGAGCACAAGGTGAACTTTCGGTGGATATTTTCTGCTACGGGCGGTTCTGCAAGCGTGTGTGTGAGTCACTTCACCCACACCAGAGGAACTGCTCACACGAGTCTGGTCGCTCATGTGTGCGCGAGCACTCRCAGGCCGCCATCCCTCCCCGCTCCCGGGATCACCGGCGCTGCCCTGTCCCTTGCTGGGTTCTCTGCGGGGATCCCAGCAGCCTACCTCGGCCAAAGCCGGCCCTCCCAGTGCATGGTTGGAGCAAACAGCACTGGCAATTGAGCTCTCTGACTCCAGGATTAAGACATAACTTTTAAATAGCTTGTTTGATATCTTCRCTGGTTTATTTGTTTAATAAAAGCACTTAGTTAGCTGGAGTCCCAGGCTCCTGGGGCTTTTGTTTCTCTGCAGAGGAGATAAGAAAAGCGCATTTTCTTATCCAGTGAGTCATTTTTTCTGCTCTTTAATTATGCATTTGTGCTATTATCAAGTGTATTCAGCTCTTAGATGCAAACAGTTCAAACTACTCACCAAGCTTTACAAAAACGATCAACAGCCATGACGAAGGGCAGGGGAGGCAAAGATGGGGGAGGTGAAGAGGGGGACGGCTGGTGCCCGGAGCCGGCTGGGCAGCCTGGGCCGCGCTGGTGAGCAGGCACATGTGTGAGTGCCGCTGGGGAAGTCAGCGGTGATTTTCTCCATGAGTAAGCGTTATCATGTGCGAATTCAAACATTGTTTTCTTGGCTCAGGAGGAAGCAGACGGGCCGGGAAGGGAGCGTGAAAGAGCTGTAAAGGGGGAAAAAGAAGGCTTAGAAAATGTAAGGGAATAGGGTAAGATCAATCACGGCGATGAGGCTGCAACATCCTTCCACGCAACAGGACCTGGGAGCACTTTATTTGCAGGAGGACATCACGGCTGCTGTCCCTGGGCTCCCCGCCATGCATTTGCAGCTTCAGATTTTCACTCCAGGTACCAAAACGGGAGCCATCGGCTCCTGAGCTCTATTGTAAACCTCACCCTCTGTGTCAAAAGCAACATGTAGGTACTTTGCTTTGGGCTTTCCCTGGTACATATATTTGACTGGAGGGGTCACAGAGTTAATCTGTAAGCATGGTACAGCAGATGCCAGGACCCCTTTCCCCCCCCACATTAAGCCAGGCAGGGGAGGGAGAGGGGCAGGTGACAGTGCCCCAGYGGGACCCACGGGAATAGGGGCTGGGGGTCGCTGAGAGACGACTGATGTGGGGGAAGCACAAGCAAGGGGATTTCGGGGGAGAGGGCGAGAGGGGGATGATGGAGGACCATCCCCCTTTGGGAAAAGGAGATCAACAGGTGGAAACACCCCGGGGCAAGAGGAACAGCAAAGCCTTTGGAGCAGGGAGCTCTTTCAGGGGCAGGTAACCTGAGAGAGCACTGGCTGTTTTGTGGGGGTCCTCTGCCTCCGTGCACAGCTCCAGCCCCACCAGCCCACAAGGCAAGATGTTTTCTGCTCCCTAGTCCCTACACTTAACGCTTCTGCAAGCTATCTGCCAGGGACAGCAAGCGCTCCGGGCACCCTCTCCTCCCTGGGGCTCTTTGCTGTGGAGCTCAGATGTGGCCTTGAGCGAGCCTGAGCTTTTCTCTTGACCCCTCAGCCCTCCCTGCTGTGGCTTTCTGACCCTCCGGAGATGCTCCCGGTGCACCCTGCTGCGGGATGCATGCCCCTCCTGCTCCCATGCTTGCACCACAGCCCCACTCCTTGCCCGGGGCGCAGAGGAGGCAGGGAGCCAGGTTAGATGGGATACGGGGAGATATCCTCTGCCAGCAGGTACCTGCGCAGGGGCGAGGGCAGCCTGTCCAGCGCTAGCATCGAGGTGGAGGGTGCCGAGCTGGCCGTGCCGCTCGTGGCTTCGGGGCTGCGCCGAGAGAGGGAAGTGCTTGGCGTGCCCCTGCTCGCTCGGGGAGTTTTACTTTGACTAAGACGGAGGGGGAATAACTGAGTCACAGGCACAGGAATGGCGGCCAGGCTCTCGCAGCTCGTCCTCGGAGCCTGCAGTCCCCCAGGCTTGGCATGGCCATCCCCGCCGGCACAGCGCAGCCGGGCAGGGCACTCCCCGGCAGCCAGGCGCGTGTGCATGTGTGCAAGGGGCGAGGGAGCGAGCGGCTGGGCACGCCAGCTGGAAAAGGAAGTGAAATCGCGGCAGGCGTGGGACCAGTGGGCAGCGACCGGTTTTGATCGGGACTTTCACTCGCCCGGAGCCCGGCAGCGCCCGGCGGGGAGGGCCGAGATGGTGCTGGGGCCGCTTCGGCGCTGCCCTGGTGCAAGCCACCCTCTGGGGATGCTGCTGGCAGGGAGGGAGATGCGGCCAGGGGGCTGGGAGGGCCCTGCCATAGGGCGGCTCCTGCCCTGTGGGGCATGGGGTGCTGGAGAGCTGTGCTTGGGCTGCGGCCCAGTGTGGGGTGCTGGTGTCTGCATCCCACCCGGGGCTTCAGGGGGTGGGGTGCGGAGGCTGTGGGCTCAACTTGCCCAAAAGCCATTGAAGAGGCGCAGGCACATCCAGGGACCAAGTCCTCTGGCCTGTCTCAGAGCTCGGCTGCCCAGTGGGGACGCCTGGTACTCTGTCACCTCGAGCCAGAATGTCCTTTGGCTTTTCTCCTCCTCCCCTCCCAGCCTCGATCCAGGACAGCAAGTGGCAGAGACCTCACTAGAAAGAGCCCGGAGGCTGTAGCTACTGCAAGGATGGGACTCGACTCCAGCAGTAAAGTCCCATTAGGGCTCTCCTGGCCAGGGCAGGTCTCCTGCGCTGCTTCCTTCAGCTGAGAGCAGGCCAGCAACTGTGGCTGGTCCCTTTCTTTCCTACGGGGTGAAGAAAAAGGGGATGTGACTTCTGTTTGGTAAGGATGCAGAAGAGCCACTACAGCACTGAAATCCATCAATTATCCACTTCAGATCTCAAGCATCAGGCTTTGATGTGTGGGTACTGGTGGCAGGACATTTCTCCTGCTCCTGATCAGGAACACCTAAGACCATTAAGGGTTTGTTTGGTCCCTTCCAAAGGTATGGGGACCAGACTTGCTTGGTGTGACCTGCTTTGCCCATGCCCTGGGCGGTTACTGAGCAGAGCCAGGTCTGAAACCTGGAGAATGAGACACGGTGCCAAGGGGCTGGGAGGGTCCTTGCCACAGGTCTAGGTCTGGGATGGAGAGGATGGAGAGAGCAAGGTGATGGAGAGCACCATCATTAGTAGGGATGGAGAACACACACCGGTTGGCCTGCCCGCGCAGCAGTCACTAACAGGCCGTGTCCTGGGGGCAGTGGGAGCTTTGAAAAGGGGAAACCTCGGCACCCCTGCACTCTTTTCTCTTCYGGTCCTTTTCTGCATTTTTCCATCCAAGCTGGATCCGTGGCCCTGGGATGAGGTCTTGTAAAGATCCAGGCACAGGAAAGCCTCCTGTAGGCACTGGAGGATGCTGAGGGGGCTTTTCACCAGCCGGCAAGGGAGGGTGCGGGCTGGGGGCCATGCCCGGGCTGGGGCGACGTCCGGGTGGGCTGGGGAAGGGTGAGGGCCGAGGAGGTGACACCGTTGGGCTGGGGCGCCTTGCCGCTGGGCACAGGGTGCTGCGTGGCTGGGGCACCCCAGGGGCGGCGGGGATTTTGGAAGCGTGTTTTGGAGGAGAGGGGTTGTTTGAGGGCGCGTTGCACGGGCAGGCAGGGGTAGGGCTTGAGCGCTCGCTCTCCTCCTCCCCGCTGAAGATCCGCCCCAGGGCAAGCAAAGAGATCTCGAGCCCCAAGGGAGACGGCGCAGCTTGACAGACTGTATCTCCCTCTGCCTCGGGCCCCGGGGCGCTGCGATTTCACACTCGGGCGGCCCCTTTGCCGCCGCGCCATGTGGGAGCCAGGCTCTCGCTCCCACTCCACCATGTCCTCGTCAGGAAAAGACGCCTTGTCCTGCCTCTCCTTCCAGTGCTTYGACCGCCTGACCAAGTCCTGCGTCAAGTGCTCCGACTTGTTCAAGGACAACACAAGTAAGGGGACGAGGGCGGTCAGGGACCAAGCTCCCCAGGGCTGGGTGGTGGTGGACCAAGGGGGCTGGCGGAACCCCGGGGGTGGGCAGGAGGAGGGAACCTTCTCCTGCGGATGGCGATGGAGGTGGCCATGGGGGATGGAGCACTGCCTTCACCTGGAGGAGGAGGAGGAGGAGAGAGGAAGAGGACAGCCAGTTCCAGTGAGGGGAACATTGTGCGGGGAGGAGACGGATGATCCAGCCTGATGCAGGGGTCACAGCCTGCCCGAGGGGTGACCATGGGAAGAGCAGGACGCCCTCATCTCCCACCAGCCAGGAACAGCAGTGGGTGGGATGAGGGTCCCGTCAGGCAGGGGGATGGTTCTTTGTGGGTGGTGGGTGGGTAGCAGTGAAGACCCACTCTCCTTCCCCGCCACCACAGCCCCGAGGCTGGACGGATGGGTGGGTAATGCTGCTGCCCTCCTTCCCTCGCCCCAGCTCTCCCCCTCTTGACACTGCCGGCGTCTCACCCCACAGCAGAGCCCACCCGCATGGCACCCACCTCTGCCCTGGCACCCACTCTCCCCTCGGTGGACCTGCCCAGCACCCTCCTGATCTTCGGGGTCCCAGCAGTCGTGGTGTCCATCCTGGCTCTGGCCGCCCTCTGGGGCTTCCTGGCCTGCAAGGTGGGGAAGCGGAGGAGGAAGAGGAAGGCAGCGGACGAGGAGGCCGAAGGTAGGGGACCTCTTGCTCTCCCTGTCACAGCACCCTGAGGACCTGAGGGCAGATGGGATCACTTGCTGCTGGCTCCCCTGAGTCACATCCCTGTCGAGGCCGGCTCCTCCACCTCGACACGGGCTCCACGGGCACCCTGGGTCATTTCGGGGCAGCTGAGCCGCCCCCTGAGTGACAGTGTCCCATGTCCCCTGGGAACCCATGCCTGCACCTGACTGCCAGCACAACCCTGCTGAACCATCCCTCCCTTTGCCGGGTCTCTCTGTGCCTTCGCTTGCTTAAAGCACCTGCTGGCACCATCCCCTCCCCACGGGGGACACATACGGAGCACTGGTGAGGAGCCTCTCCCTCTCCCCCAGCAGCCAGAGGGCCACGGATGGAGCAGGGGCTGCAGGGGCAGCAGTGGACATCTGGGGACGGCTCCGGAGGGAGCAGCACTGCAAATGGAGGTCCCGTGTTGACTGCCCAGCTTGCCATTACCGCTTGGGACGCCCAGCACCCTCCAACACGCACACCAAAGACCCCGACGGTGTCAGGGCCAGTCCCATCGACAGGACACCAGAGCACCACACGGGGTCGTCCCCAAAGGCATCAAAAAAAAGGCTGGGGGGCGAGGGACGGGCCTGAGCCTTTCCTGGTGGTATATTTCCAGGGGGGGTGAGGCCACGGTGCCCCATGATGGCCCATCTTGTTGGGGCATCAGCCGGGGACCGGGCGGCCACTTCCTCCCCTGGGGACCCCCACCCTGGTGCTGACTCAACCCTGGCCACTCTTCTCAGAAACGGTCTCGCCTGACTTCACTCCTCCCCATGCCCGGGCAGGGGGTATGGCTCCCTGGGACCCTCATGAGGGGCCGCCCTGGGGGATGCTGGCACCCACCACCACCCCACCGCCTGGGTGGGCGCCCTCGGGGGGCGGCGGGGCCAGGGGCGGCTGGTGACTCAGACCAGGGGTCACACTACCCGGGCCCTTTCCACTAAACAGAGTGTGGCTGTGACAGCCCATGATGCACATGCCCGGGAAAAATACCAAGAATGAAAGAGGAGGGAGAAACCTAGTGACAAGAGAGGTCCGGCCATGATGGAGAGCATCGGAGGCACCCCTTGGTTACTCCCCTGCCCCATGTCCCTGTGCCCCCCCGTTCCCCCGGGCTGCACTCCGGGAAGCCCACCGCTGCGGCACTGGATGCGTGGAAAGTCGCAGGAGGCTTGGGGCCTGCGGCACGCGCCTGTGTTCGAAGCACGTAAACAAGTCTATTTTTAAGCGGGAGGCGGTCGGGGAGGGCGAGCCGCCAAGGGCCGGGCTGCTCGCTGCTGGCAGGGTTTAGCAAGAGGGCTCGAAGTGCAAGTGCAAGTTTCTGCCTTTCCCTGTTGTTTTTTAGGGGGGAAAAAACCCCATCAGTTGTGAGCCGGAGGAGCTCTGCAGCAGGAGAGGTGCAGTGGGGTCCTTGCAGGCTCCTCCTGCTCCAGCTCCATCTTTGCCTCTGTGTGTCCCCAGGGGTGGGACCCTCTCCCTGAGACCTGCCCGGCCCCACTTTGTGAGCCCTGTAACCCCCTTTTCTTGCCCCCTCCCAGCAAACATGGACGCCGCCAGCCCCCTGCCCAGCCCAGGCTGCCAGGACGCTGCCCTGGGAGATGCCGCCCTGGCCCTGGCCCCGTACCTGCATCTCAACGGAGGCCTGAAGATGCCGGGGCTGCCTGGGAAAGCCGGGGCAAAGCGGAGGCCGTGCTGCCGGGGTGATGCCGATGGCGACACCGTCCTGCTCTCCACCGTGTACCCCCGGCACGAGGAGTGCAACCACGGCTTCCCGCTGCCCGCCACCGAGCTGGGGGCCACGGCCCTGGTCACCACCAAAACCACCCAGAACTGCGCCGGCGARGAGAGAGCCTGAGGGCGGGGGCAACGGGGCTGGAGTGCTCCAGCTGCTCCCTGCGGACGCCCAGAGCCCGTCACTGGGGCGGGCAAAGCCTTGCACAGATGTGAGCTGTCTGAGGACTGGGGTTTGCCTTGAGCAAGATCAACTTCTAAGATGACTGCCCTTTTCCACTTTCCCGTTTGTGCTGAGTCCCAAGTTACACCTGTAAGTGCTGGAGGAAGCCAAAGCGGAACACACCGAGTTACACCGACTTGCCGACAGCTGCCACGGCCGTGCTGTCAGGAGGAGGCAGAGGAGACACGGCCGGTGAGGACGGAGCGCGGCGGGGCCTGCTGTGCCATTTGCGAGGCTGCCATTGCACCAGGACGGGTTTGCTGCTGGATGGGTGATTCCTGGGGACACGGGACTGGAATGGCAGAAAGAGGGGGGGGAAAGGAAGTTGGAGAGGGAAGCAGGGAGATACATTCAGATCAAGTCCCACACCACTGCCATTAGCTCGATATTTGCTACTCATCTCAATAAAAGGAGGCTTGGGGCCATATGGAAGAAGGCGCATCCAGCATCTGCTCCATTCACAGTCCTGTCCCCCCTGCTTCTGGGTGCTGTAATATCCAGGTCTCTCCTCCCTCTGGGCGCTCTCACATGATGGCAGGTGTCCACGGCAGTCTTGGGTACCCAGGGGATGGGAAACAAGTCCATCTTCCCAAGCAGGGAGCAAAGGAGGGTAGAGGGAGGTAGGTCTTTGCTCTGACCTACAATCACTGAAGTCAGGGAGGACCAGGGGCAGGCAACGGAGACTGCTGGTCTAGAGATGCTCCATGAGCTTGTCATTGCGGCCCCAGACACCCGTCACTTCAGCTCACTGTGGCTGCAGAAATACCGCGTGTCACTTGGGATGACAGGGCTCCCGGTGATGGATGTTTCCACACCGCGCAAAACCAGGCAGGGATTGATATGAGCATAGGCGGGATGACTTAATTTATGTGAGTGTCTTCAAGGCTTTGCCTGCGTGCCAGAGCTGGCTGGCGTTGCTGGTCCAAGGCATTTCTGCCCGCGTGCAAGTGGCTTTACTGTGCAGGAAGGGCTCTGCTTCAGAAACTCGTTAGTGTGGGATTGCTGTTCCCCAGTAATTACAGCAGTCGATCCCCCTGATTGAACAGAGCCCGGCCGATGGCTTGGGTGAGAAACCCTGCTGGCCCCAGAGGGGGTGATTAGGCAATTAGAAGTGCCTTGGAGGGGGGGTATTTGCATGAAGCGCCATGTCGGTGGCAGCCCGAGTGAGCTTTTCCTTTGGTGAGGTGGCTTCCTCTCCCAGGAGGCTTTGGGGACCGAGCAGAGGTGGCCAAGCAAAGTGTGGGAGCATTGCTGCCAAGTGCCAATGGGCCACTGAGGGCCACAGCTCACGGTAGGGACACCCAGTGGCACTGTGCGGGGGGAATGTCCCTCTGATGAGAGGAAGGTGACCCTTCACCCAAGCCTGAGCTCTCTTCTGGGGCTGCAGGACCAGACACTGCTGTTGAAGGGTGACCCTCCCTCTTCTCCCCTGCCATGGCACTGGAGCCAGACTTGCGGCATCCATCCCATAAGGGGAACCACAGGAGCTGCCACAGGTGCCGAAGCCCAAATTCCTCGCCATGACTCCTCTCCCAGACCTAAACGCGCTGGCAGAGGTGAGCCTTCACCCAGCTGAGGCTCCGCATGGCCCAGGATGGGATGGGTCCCCATCTCAGCCTTGGGGCCAGGGATGGCAGAGGGGCTGGTCCACGTGCCCAGTGACTGCCCCTTGGGGCTCCAGGCAACCGTGGCTTACTGGCAGGAGCTGTGGAGGCTCCAGAGCTGGGCTCCCAGTTACATGCAGCATCCCCGCAGCACAAATYGTGTGTCTCCTCATCCCCATGCTCCGCACCCGGCCCTGTGAAGTGACTTTGAGCAACCTTTGTGCGTCTGGAGTGGGGAAATGAGCCAAAGCCAGGCTGGGGGATGTTTTGGTGCTGGAGGAAGTCCGCTCGTGGAAGGCAGAGCAACCTGCTTCACGGGAGACGGGTGAGAGGGAAAGGGAGCAAGACTGTCAAGCTCCTCTCCCGATTCCTGCCCCGTTGACTGCCGTGACTCAGCCCTGTGGATGCGCCGCCCACCCTGACCRGCATGGCAATTTGAAAAAGAAACTCCTGTACAAATCCTGTTGAAAAAGCACCTCTTTCTGCTCAGGTAAGGGCTTCTGCTCTCATTTCTGCTAGAGCTTCAGCCAGGTGTCTCCTCTATGGGACGCTGCCGGCATCTGCAGTTCACAGAAGCGGCATTTCGATCCACATTGGATTTCTCAGCCAGAGAGTGCCCCTTGGATCCCCTCTCTTTTACGGCGTGCAGGGCATCTTCCCCGCATCCTGCCTGCCCGACTGCCAGCGTGGTGGGGCAGTGCTCCCCTCCTGCCCGGCCTGCCTGCCCGGGGCCGGGGGCATTTTGCAACCCCCTCTGTGCGCGCTTCTCCGTCCTTATGTACAGGGCAGGGGGCTGTCCGTCTTGTCTGCATGGAGAGCAGAGGGAATGGAGATGAAAAATATCGTTGTAAAAATTAAAGAATAAAGTGAGCCCGTTGCCAGTGCACGCTCAGAGGTCTGTATGGGGAGACACCTTCTCGATCCCCATTCCCCTGGCTTCAGGGATCTCCAGCACGGCAGTCCTGGGGGTACAGCAGTGCCTTGAGCTGGAGAGGCTCCCCCTGCTATGGCTTCACTGGCACATCCCCTGCACACAGCCGCCTGCTTGGCTGGGSATCAGCTGAGCCTGATCACCTCCATCCCCCCCAGGGCCTCCTCTGGAGCTGGCTGACGGGATGGGGAGCAGGGCAAGTGGTTTTTTGGGGGGGGGGGTTGCCTGTCTTTGTCTTTCCACGGCAGTTTCTCACTTCCCCCTGYGAGGCAGGAGCTGTGCTTCCTCCCCGGCCCGGCACCTGCCCCACTGCCCGCACAACTGCCTAGAAAGCGTGGCGAGGCTGGGCTTCACCTGGCTGCAGGGGCGCGGGGTTTCAGAGAAAGCCGSGGAAGAGTCTGAAGAAACCCTGTGGCAAGAAGAAGGAGCCAGGGCTAAAACCCTCCTCGCTGCAAAACCACCTCAGGTGTATCCCTAGCCATTTCAACCCCACTGACCCCCCATGGACGTCATGGGGGTATTTGAGCTCCTGCAAGTCTCACCAACAATGCTGGTGGTAAAGGACGGAAGCCTTGGTGTCCCTAGGGATGGAGGGTGGTTTTCATCCCTGGTCCTAAAGGCAGGAGCCAGCCAGCCAACAGAGCATGGTGGCACAGGGAGGGGAGGCACCGGGGGTACCCTGGCCAAGGGTTTTCTGCAGCCAAACCCTCCTCAATCCCACAGGCTCCCCAGCCTTCAAAGTGCTCGGCTTTCCTCCACCAGCCTCCCTGCATGGGTCCTTCTCCCTCACTTTCTTCTCTCTCCTCCCCTTGCTCGTTCACCCACCAGTTTAGTCTCCTGAGAGTTCACCCACGGGCTCAGCTACTCCAGCCCAGAGCACCCCCCACAGACACCCACAGACTCAGCTTGCCCCTCAACGGGCTTTCTGTGGGTCCTGGACCTTGACAGCAAGCAGGGCAGGCAGGGTTAGGTGGGCACCATTTTATCCCATGCACAAAGCAATATTCCAATGGCCAACATCCAACAGGGTCCACCTGTCTCTGGGTACAACCTCTGATCCCCCCACTTGCTGCAAGAAGACCGGGGCTCTGTGGCCACCCCATCACCCACTCACGGGGCACGGACCTCATCCCGCCCCACAGGAGMCTTCCCCACTACCCGCTTCCCAGGGCCAGCCATTGCGGTGGGACACGTGGGTGCCCCTGCAGTCCCTGGGGGACACCCGTGGGAGACTGTGGGTGACGATGAGAGGCCAGCAGGCCCGGGGCGCCTGCCACGAGGTGGCACTGACACCGCACGCTGGCCTGCATGGCTGCAGCACCGCAGGGGAGCTGCATGGGAGGGTGAATGCCCAAATGCAGCATGGGGAGCTGGGGAGGGCCAGGCAGGCTGGTGGCCAGCCCCACTTTGGCCTGACAGAAAGGTGACAACTGGGCCTGATTCCATCTGGCCATGCAGCCCATCACCATTGCCTCTGGGCTGCCAGGGAGAAGTGGTCATTGGTGGCTGGACACCTGTGGGCAGAGCAGGCACGGAGTGATGGGACAACCAGAGGCAGAGCAGGATGCAGCGAGCTGCTGCTCCTTCCCCCAGCAGCACTGAGCACCTCTACCATCGCCCYGCTCCCCAGAGCAGCCCATCCCCAGTGGTGTCAGGCCTCCTTGGGGACTCCCCGGGACTTGGACCTGCCAGCCGGTACCTCCCTTCTCCATTCCCTCCCCGTCAGCCTCTACCAAAAAAGAAACTACCGTGCTACCCACCAAGCTCCCCAGCTGGAAAAGGCCCCGGGCTGGGGAGAAGGGGTCGCCCGGCCCCCACACGAGGAGGCTGTCGGGGGACCACGGACTTCCTGATGCTGCTCATCAGCATCCCTCCCTAATCGCTACCCACTGCCTAATGACAGTAATTAGGAAGAGCGAAGCTGCCTGGGGACTGGAAGCGCTGACAGAGTTGGGGGAGCCAGATGGTGTTCGCACTTAAGGAAAGATTAAAAAAAAAAAAAAAAGAAAAGAAAGAAAAATATACCCAGCTTCTATCAGCCTTTCCTTTGCTTAGTGTCAGGATCACTTTGGTCCACGGGCACGCTGGGAAGATGCTGAGACGTGGCACTGGCCCCCTTCTCCCCCCCGCCCATCTCCAGGTGTTTTAGGGTGCCAGGGGAGCGGTGGGAGGGGGCACAGTGCCCGCCCGGGTGCCCTGTGCGGAGGGGGTTTCCTCGCTGCCTTCGTGGGCCAATGCTCTCCCCTGGGGCCGCCCCCGCTGCTCCCCGCTTTGCTGGCCGTGCTCGACGAGCAGTTTCCCAGGGGGATCAGTGCGGGGGGACAGCCAAAAACCGCCCCGAGGGGGTGTGGTGAGCGGGCAGCAGCTCCCCTGGCAGAAAGGGCTGCCACTGTTTTTGGGAGGTGAAGGGACAGCCCCACATTTTCCCCGGCACCGCAGAGCAAGGCCACCACCCGGGGGTTTGCAGGGGAGCCCCCAAAACCCGACCTCGGGGACCAAAGCGGTTGGGCAGGGATCATGGTGCCCTCAGCTTCTCCTCCCTGGAGAAACCCCACCTGCAGCCAAATCCTTCACCCCGCTCCTGCCCCGAGCCCCGGGGCGATGCCACCTGCCTCCAGAGCCACCTGCCAGGCTGCGGGTGCAGCCGGGGCCGGCGGGGGGTGGGAGGGAAACCCCCCTCCTGCCCCCGGCCGCTGCCCCGAATGCTCTAAGGGTGCCCAGGCCTTTGTCCCCTGTCGCACCCCGGGGATGCAGGGACAGGGACATGCCGGGCGGGGAGGATGCTCAGCCCTGTGCCATGGCATCAGCCTGGCCCCGCTCAGGGGATGCTCCAAGAGGAGGCCCCAAGGCAGGCGTAGGGCAAACCCGCAAGTCCCCTGGGCTTCAGGGGGTGACTTCCCCCCCTCCCACAGCAAGTGGGGTCATTTTAAACCCGCTCTTAGTCCAGGTCCCAGCTAGCGAGGAGGGGAGAGACGTGCCGAGTGACACAAATCCCATCTGACACCTGAAGTGATCGGCGGCGACAGGCAGATTGCGCGGGGAGAGCCTCTGCGCTCCTGTCAAGGYGCTGCTGTGACAGGGACCGACCCCCCCACCGCCGGGGACACCTCCGAGGGATGCAGGGCTCTCCTCCTGCCAGGAGGTTGGCTGCCCCATCGTGCCATTCCCAAAGGGCTGCGGAGGTGGATGTGGCATGTGGAAGACACCCCAAAACTGAGGGTTCACTTCTGGACCCCCCCAAAAGGGATCAGCTGGGCAGCGAGGTGGCCGGTGCCAGAGCTGGAGCATATGGCACAGACTGCCCTGCTACGAGCCTGCATTGCATCCTCCCCTCTTCCACCCGCTTTATGTTATTTCCCCTTTTTTCCCCCTTTTTCTGTGTGGGACTGTGCTGGGAGCCTGGGGTGCAGCCGGAGGGGTGCCAGGGGAGGGGGGTCATCGGCAGCAGGGTGCCGCAGGGGCGAGGCCCCATGTCCTTCATCCTGCAGCTCCGGTGTCGGCCGGCCACGGCTCTCTGGCTGCTGGCAGGAGCTATTCTGAGCCCAGATCGATGGGCGAGCGCAGGGGTTTGGGTGACAGCCACAGGAGGCATGTTGGGAGGAGGGCTGCGGGCAGGGAAGAGCAGGTGGGATTTATCAGGAGACTCCCCCATCCTTTCCCCCTCCCCAGTCCTGAAAGGTTTCAGTGATGCAGATGTCTTTCTGGTTTCCTTCCTATGGGGGTTGCAGTCTGACTGGGTGCCGCTACCCAGATGCCGCTTCCTGATTTGAGAAGCACCAGCATTTCACGGAGCGGCGAAACTCGGGGATGAAGGCACCTGCAGCCAAAAGCTGTGGCCGAGACCAAGCTCAGGGTGGCAATTTAAATAGGAGTTTACAGTGGGGGTGACATGCAAAAGAGCATCTTCTTCTTCCTCCCAAAAAAATGCAATTCTTATTCTTTGATAATAATATTTTTAGTGAGAATTTACAGGGCTGTTAATTCCTTTATGAAGTTAAGGTAATTTTAAAGCAGGTGCTTTAAACACAGCATTGGTACATTTGGGTATCTGGTAAATTCAAGTATTTGAATAATTTTTCTTTTTTTTTTTTAATGCTGTTTTCCCTAGCTAAGAGGTTCACCTTCTCTGTGAGCATCCCCAGGGGTGTCCGCCAAGGACCACAGCCCTCACGGAGGGGGCTCAGTCCCCTTCCCYGGAGCACAGCAGGGGCAAAGGATGGGCACAGGAGGGACGGCCATGGCCGGTCACTCTCGCTGGCCCCTCGTGGCCATCATCGCCCTCCCCTGAGGGTGGTCCTGGCTTATTTGCAGTGGGAGATGCTGGAAGCATTTCCTGTTCCAAATAAGAGGGAGTATTGTTTTGACGCCGGGCAATCCTATTGGGGGGGGGGGGGCAGAAAGGGCTGGGACCAGTGGGTTGGGWTGAGTGGGAAGGAGACACCTGTCACCCCCCTCCCAAGCCCCCCACAGAGCCCCCCCACAGCCCCAGCCCCCCTCAATCCCCTCCTGCCAAATTCCCTCTTCTCTCTGGTCCCACCGCTCACCGCAAATATCAAAATGAAATCTATAAATGCTGCTGGGGTGATGCATTTCCCAGTGTATTCCCAGTAATGGTCTCTCTGGGTTTCTGGTTTGCTATTCAGCTCCTCAATTATTTATCTCCGCAAAGAAACAGGGAAACAAACTCAGCGAAGCAAACTTCGTGCCCTGTAGTGACACTGTGAGTTATTAAAAAAAATAATAAAAATTCCCCAGTGAGTCATTTAAGATGTATTTAATCAGCTCTAACCACAGAGACAATAGTCATGACTAGCTGCTTACTGCTGGCAGCGGCCGGGGAGGGCCAGTGGCAGGGCTGAATCCGGATCCTCCTGCAGCATTTCCCAACAGGGATATTTGGGGAGGCTCCTGCCAGTGGAGGGTAAACCCTGAATGTCCCTGTTTACAGTTTAGGGTGGTTGGGGGGTAAYTGTAAGCTCCCCATAACCTGCATACATGTCTGGGGTGGGGGAATGCAGGGATGCGGGGGATGTGGGGGATGTTATAGAGACTGGTGGGATGCAGGGGATGCAAGGATGCAGGAGATTTGGGGGATGCAGGGGGGTGCAGAGGGATGTAGGGGGATGCAGGGGAATGCAGAGGAATGCAGGGGATTTGGGGGTTGCAGGGGGATGCAGAGGGATGCAGGGGGATGCAGAGCGATGTGGGGGACGTGGCAGGAGGTGGGGGATGCAGGGCATGCAGTGGAATGCAGTGGATGCAGGGGTGAAGGAGATGGAGGCGACTGGGGAGATGCGGGGGGAGTGGGGGGATGCCCATGTGCATGGGCACATTGTGCCAGGGGGCTGCTGAGAGCCCTTTGCAGGGACTTGGAGAGCAGCGGGGTGTGTGCCAGGCCAGTTCCCTGGGAGCCCTGCTGGCGTGTCCCCAGCACTCCCCTGCCCATGTGAGCCCCATCCCGGCTCCGATGCCAAATGGCCATGGGGGCAGCAGCAAAAGGACCCCCTAAACACCACCTCCCTGTGACAGTGGGTGTCCACCGCAACCAGCTGAGCACTGACCCCATGCTCAGGAGAGACCCCCTTGCCTCTGGGGGTCATTTTCTGTGGGACCCASCTGCTCACCACCTCTTGCACCACGGCCAGGCCTCTCTGCTCCCTCAGTCACAGGGACCCACTGGTGCACGTCCCGTGTCCCCACTCCCGGCCCCAAGAGTGGCGGTGGCCATGCAGGAGATGGCTAAAGGCAGTGCAAGGAGTGTGTACAGCCCAGTATGGGTGGGCTCCAGTAGAGAGAAACTGGGAGGGAAACCGCTGGTCTGGGAGGTGTTAAGAGCAGCTTATCTTTAGCTCACCCCTTGCTTTCAACCCAAATCCAGAACCACCCAGTGCTAAAATGCTCGTGCCTATATTGTGATGTACTTTGAACTCGGGTTTATGTGCGCTGTGGAAGGGAAGTACTGAAACCTGTCTTGCTTCAAGGGATGCTCTGAACCACCCTCCTCTCCCCACTGAGGGCATCCACGGAGTCCAGCACAGAACCCTGCTGTCACCTCTCCAGTTCTCTGCCCTGGGAGCAAATGCTCACTTGGGCAGTGCTTAACCTCTCGCTCCGCCACCCCCGGAGCTGGGCGCAGCCGTCGAGCTGCTCTCCCCGCATGCCGCCGGCACGCCGGGCTCCACTTCAGCTTGAATGCCGGGAAAAGCAAAGGGCATAATTTTAGGAGAAGCATGTGAAATGTGTTCTGGCAGGTCAGCCGAAGAGCTCTCCAGCGAAAGGAAAGCATTAACATTTGCAAAAGGTCCTTGCAACAAAGCAAAACATTCCCAGCAGGCAAATCCAGATGTGGGGATGTACAAGCCCTGGGATGCAGATGGGGATGGGACAGGTCCACTGGTTTGGGGAATGGTCCGGGAGTGTCCCTGGAAGGAGACGTCCCCAGGCAGGAGTGTTACGCTGGTGGGCTGAAATGGTGGAGGCAGTCAGAGCGGGAGGGACCGCTGGCTCCTGGCTGGAATCGACAGCGCACAGAGGTGCAAGGGGATGGGTTTAGATTTGCTTGGGACAGGATCTCCCCCGGGTCTGAGCTCCCTTTCTGTGCCAACCCCTCTCCCCCACAAGATGGATTTGCAGAGAAAGGAGGGAAAAAAAAACCCTGAAGCCTGCAGCCTGTGATTCATCCTTACTATATTTGCACTTGTTATTAGAAAGATGAAAATATAGCCAGAGCTGGAATTACAGATTTAGTAAGCAGGACTGCCTATTTCAGCATCTACTGCTCTCCCAATAACTCTGACACTCCAGGAGACTGACTTACACCTTCACTAACATTAAGGCATTGCCCCACACAGTCTAGTGATATATCTGGGTGGGTATATTAAGTGAGCAAGTTCTTCAGGGATAGCAATGTTTGGGTTCCTGGTGGTGCCCACGCAGCACGCCACACCATCGGCTGGCGCCTGCAAACCTCTGCCTCGACATTCAGCCTCCTGCTAACGTTCGCCCAGATTTTGGAGATATATCGGTCCATGAAAGCCATAGGCAGGAAAGACTTGTTTGTCTGTGCTTTACAAATCTTCCCCATTCCTGGCAGGGAGCCTGTGCCAAGGGGGAAGCGGGGGAGACCCAGAGCTTGCCAGCTCCTTGCTGTAATTTGCCCCTTTGCCCCAAGCCCCCAGCTTTTTATGGACAGATTATTAACAAACCCCGCAAGGGCTGAGTGCCACCTTCTTGAACTCAGGGGTCTCGGCAACCATGCCCAGCCCGTGCCAGCCCTTGTCCCTGTGCGCAGCGCAGCTGGTGGCCTCTACACCCACCAGGGAGGGAAAGCAGCTGATGTCTCCCCGTGACACCTCTCTGCGCTACCCCATGCGAGGAGACCTGCTGCCATCCGTGAGCTTGGGCAACCTGCCTGAAGGCCACAGCATCCTCCTATATGGGTTTTTCCTCCCCCCTGAACTGCTAGTTGCGGTCAAGTGGCTGGAGTATCTGCTGCGATCTGCTTGCTTGGTTTAAGACTTTTTGGTTTGCTAAGAAACCAGGTACATTCAATATTGTGGCTGCCTGTGGAAGGTGTTTTCCAAGGTTTAATAAAGCAGTCAGGCGGCTGCATGACCTGAAGAAGAGCAAATAAACTACCAGGTGCGRTTGCTGGTCTCCAGCATCTTGCTTGCAAAGCATTGGTGTGCTGCACCCACTCCAAGTGCAAAAGCCAACATGGAGGGGCCGGGAAGGCAGCACCAGATCCCCACCGCCAACCCAGACCTCGCCACGCTGCCAGCCCAAGGCTGCCCCTCCCTGCCAGGCATGGTGGGACGGGGACAGGGAGGGAGGTAGGAGGCTCCCATCTGGGAATGGTGGGCACCATGCCCTGCTCATAACCATGTTGTTTGGAAGGGTCTTATTTGTCCAGGCGGGTCTCCTCAGCAGCCCGGCATTGGGAAGACCCCCTTGGTCCCCAGACCCAACTCAGCAGCCAGTCGAGGGCTGCGGAGCAATCCAGCAGTGAGCCTTGCAAGACGTATCAAGCCGCCCCGCTGCACAGCCAGCAACCACCTTTTCCATGGCAGCTCTCGGCCGAGGCGTGGGACCTGTGCTCATCACTCCATGGCAAATCCCGCTGCCATCACCTCCYACGCTGACAGCCAGCTCACCTACCCACTCACAGCTGGCGGTGGGTGCTGGGGGAATGGAGAAGTCCCAGGCCACCGGGTCTCACCCTGCACCCATGCAGCTGGGCCGGCCCGGCTCAGCTCCCCGAGTGGACCAGGTCACCACGCAGAGCACAGGGGGTCTTGCTGAAAGGCACTGGCGGGCTGAGAATAGCTCTGCCCAGAAGCGCAGGAAATTCGGACACGTTTTCCCATGAGATGGCAATGCGGCGCCTGGAGCAGCTCAGGCCAGGGAGGCGAGCAGGGCCCCGGGATCTGTCCCTCCAGCCACTGCAGCCCACGCAGGGATGCAACCCCAACGGGGCAAGTGTGGTGAGAGGCATTTTGGCAGCAGCGCGGTGACCCATGTGGCCGGGGTCTGTGGGGAACACATCCTTGCAAGATGCTTTCCTCCTTTTGCTGTCCATAAGGGAGAGCCACCGCTTTTGGGGGGCAGTTCCCAATTGCTCCGGCCCCAGGGAAGGAACGGGAGGGCACAAGGGAGCCGGCTCTTGGGACTGCGCGTGGCAGGAGGCTCTGAGCCCCCGGTGTGGGCGTGTTTGCTGTGAGAAGCACGGAGGGACTCGACCTTTGGGATTGCAAAATACTGGGTGACCCCAACCTCTCTCTGGAGAGGTGATGGCACCCCTATTTCTGTCCCTGGCCTCCTAGGGAACATGTGGGAGGTATTTTTATCCTCCTGCCGGCTCCCTTAGTCACCGGCGCTTGCTTTAAATGGGTCAAGAGGGAATAAAGATGCAGCAGCCCTTGCTCCCTCGCTGCCTGTCTTGGAGCACATTTACCAGCAGCACTGACGCTCCTTCCTCTTGTTCTCCATCCCGGCCAAGTGTTGCCGTGGACCTGTGGACCCAGGAGAGATCTCCTCAACTCCAGCAGTGTCGGCTGCAATTAACTCCTCGTTAAAAAGCCCGGTGGCAAGGCAGCCCTGCTGCAGAGGTGCCACGTGTCAGGATAGCACGGGTTCTSTCCTGGGACGGTGGGGAGGAAGGTGGCTGCCCTGACAGTGGCAGAGGCAGGGTGCCGGGGCGGATGGATGGGTGGGGAAAAGGAGCAGCAGGAAAACTGCACCTGTCCAGAGTGTCCAGACACATGGGTACAGGGCGGCAGGGCTGGCCCTGGCGTATCAGGGGCAACTATGGCCCCACTGAGTCATTTCAGGAAGGGGACGAGGTGCACCGGGAGAGCCCACAAGATTTGCATCTGTTGCCAGCAAAGCCATAACAACATTTGACACCAGTGACCCCAAAACGACAGTGATCTTCCTGGGACATGGTGCCACTCACTGCTGCAAGTCCCAGGGCACTCTGCTGCATGCTCTTGCACACCTCGTGATCATTGTGCAGGCACGGCTCGGGCCAGCCCACCTGGGCACCRCGTTTCATGGGCTGGTGTCTGGCTACACCTCCCGCTTCCACCCACGAACCACAGGAAACCTTGGAGGGTTTGGAGCCGGGGCACTGCCTGAGCATCTCCCCTTCCCACTCCGGTAGGAAAACATCTTTGCTGCAGGAGGAGACTGCAAAGTCCTCCCAGGCTGCCAGCATCCATCCCGGGGGGCCCCGGCACAGTGGTACCCTCAGGCACCTCGAGGAGGGAGCCAGGCCTGTGGAAAGCCAAAAACTGGCATAAAGGTGGTGAGATTAAAAAAAAAAAAAAAAAAAGGGAAAAAAGCAAAGTTTTGGGACTTTTATTATTTCATCTCCAGCTCCTGAGCCTCCAGGCTATGCTCGTTTTACCTTTGCAAGGCTTTTTTCTCTGTGAGCCGGAGGGCTAGAAACCCACATCTTGCTAATGAAGGCAGAGCTCCACGGGCACTTGTGTGGGTGGGAAACCTGGCAGGGCTTTTGGGGCTCCAGYCCCTTCGATTTTGAAAGCCACTGAGCCCCCCCTTGCACAGCCGGTGAGGGGGAAGTGGCAGGAGAGCAGCAGCGAGGGCAGCGTGGCTTGCGGAGGCATCCGTCCCCCGAGGTAAAGCCGCTGCAACGGGAAAATGTCTCTGGCGATGATGTGGAAGACAGTAGAAGGGCCGCTCAGGTGTTGCTAATTTTTAAGACCGAGCTTTTTTTGTCTTTGCAATTCGGCTGCTCGGCAAGGCATGACATTTCCCCGCCGCCACCGTCCCAGCCGCCCCTTCTTCCACTGGTCCTGCCATCCTCCGAGGGCAGGCTCGTGATGGCCACTGTCACCATGCAGCCAGCAAGCTCTTGTTCGGGCCTGAAGGACAACCTGGAAATGTGAGCTAAACACCTAAACGTGAGGTTCACGCTAAAACATCCCCTGCCCCTCCAAAGAACCCTTTAGTATGAGGCATCTCTGATGCACATACCACTTCCCCGCTGCAGGATGGTGTCTGGGGTCTTCCCCTTTACCTAAAGCGTTGGAAATACTTTAGGTAGAGCAGCCTCAAGCTGTCAGCCCTCCCCATGAAATGGGGGTTCCATCCTTCACTCAAGAGGGGCAAACTGGGGCAAGAGAGCTCCCACATTTCTAAATGCTTAGCGCTCTGCATCCTCCAAGCCTTCCAAAGTCAGGGGCCCAAGGTCTCATCTCAGGCTCCTAAATGCCAAGGGAATAGAAATCAGGAGATGCTCCTGGCTGTGCTGTGCTCAGCGACGTGCCTGGGATAACGCAGCAGCTCTGGGGCACGGCAGGGAGCTGCTTTCTGAGCCAGCTTTGCTCTGCCCAGGGTCCTGTTCCCCTTCCCACCTCCCAGGCAGGACCCCGGTGAAGGGACCCTCCGGCTGAGCACCTCTCCCAGCACCCTCCCCTTCCCCAGCGGCAGCCCCCCTTCCCCAGCGGTGCCGGGGCCAGCTGCTCCATTCATGCCAGCTGCTTAAAAGGATGTCAGCCGGGAGTTTTTACACCTATTTCGGACCCAGCCCAAGTCTGCTGAGCCTTTCGTGCCACCAGTGGTAGAGGGGAAACTCATTGCTGGTGGATGCCAAGTGCTTATTTTTCTCCTTGCATTTGCAATTATCTCCATTGGTTGTGACAAATATTGGCAAGCTTTAAAAATTAGCAGGGCAACCGCAACCCTGCATTTACACCCCTTGCTCTGGCAGCCCCAACCTTGCATTTAAGCCCATCGCCAGCCAGGGCACGAGCATCATCATCCTCTGCCCGCGAGAGGCCAACGGCACATCCTGAAACACAGCGGGGGGCAGAAAGCAAAAGGCGAGACCAACGCCAGCACCAGCGGGCGACCACACAGGGCGTCCATGGGCTCTCGTCACAAGATGAATGTCCATCACTGAGAGCCCCGTTTGGGGGGACAGCAGGGACATCGGGAATATCAGGGACATCTCTGCCTGCAGCAATTATTAGACTGTGAACTAGTCCTCTGAGAGGAGCGATGGGCGAGGGTTAACACCTGCCCTGCAGAAGGCCTGGGAGGCTCGAACGCAGCTCTCCCCGCCGGGTCGCACGCCTTCCCTGCCTGCGGTACGTGAGCCGGTGCAGGCGAGGCTTCGCCGTCCCCTCCGCCCGCACCCCGCCGGCGGGATCCCACGGGAGCACGCCCCGGCCGCCTCGGCTGCCGCGCTCGGGCGGTTGCAGAAGTGAGAGCAGACCTGTCACATCCTCCGCCCCGAGCCCGCTCTGCTGCTTTGGCACATTTTTAATGATGCTCGGCTTGCTCCAGCCTGAGATGCTCCTATAGCCACACACGTCTCACTGTCTGGATTTTCAGGTTGTCTCCTGTTCTTCTTAATTTAGTCCTGTTCCTCTCATTACACATTTTCCCACTTACCCTGTCCTTCGTGGAGCTGCAAGTGGTTACTGAGCCCCTCGTCTGGTCTCAGCACTTCACAAACCTCACGTAGATCTTCAGAATTTGTTGGGAGTCAGTATCTCGCCTTGTTTCCCTTCCCTTCTTTTTCCCCAAGATTTTCCACTGATCTTCCTGCATCCCCGGTCACAGAAGTTTCCGCTGTCACTCGTCCCCCAGTCCCTTGCCTCCTCGGGATGGGGACAATGCCCTTTGGTTTGGCTCAAGGCTGCTCAACTGAATTGCTCTCCTCTCACCTCTAGACTGCACCGAGCAGTGCCAGCCCTCCCCCTTCCTTGCTTTATATGGAACTTTTTATCCCCAGAAATATTTGCTTAAGCTGAATCTCACTCTGTGAGCTTGCAATTGCCATATGCTCTGGCGGCGCGGGAGCAGGCGAGCTCCCGGCACACTGCACGGGCGATGTGCTCGCACGTGTCGAGGGACGGTCCCTTGCTGCCTGGTGAGACAGGGGGGCAGGAGAGGTGCGGGGGCAACCTGGCCCCAATGCCAAGGCTCTTCTGCTGTTGTTGAAATGGTGGCAAGCAGGCAGCAGGCAAATTTCATTTTAAAATGAGTTTCGGGAAGGTATAGTGAATATTTTGCGTTTATCCAGTGCACAACAACGAGGAATGGGATGGAGGAGGTGGCTGAGGCTCGGCAGCAGGGACTTTACACCCGTGGCTATCGCAGGTGATGAGCACTTACATGGGTTCAAGGGAAGCCCAGACAAGCTCAGGAAGGAGAAACTCTTTGAGACGTACCAAACCCCAGAAACAACCCCCATCTCAGGAGTCCTTCAGTCCCAGGCTGCTGGAGGCGAGGAGATGGCCTGGGAAAGTCTCATTAAACGCTTGCCCTCCTACTATCTCCTTGGTGTCTCCCTTCAGTCGCTGTCAGAAGTGATTCCTGGGGCTGGACAACCCCTTGGTCTGACCCTGCCTGCTCTTACCCTTCCTTCCGAGGGGCTCAAAGCCACGATGGCTTCGGCTGGCAACCCTGGGTGACAAACATAGGACTCGTTTGGCCCAGAGCCCTGCTGCTGGTGGCATCTGTCCTATCCCCGGGCTAGGATTTGGGAGGTAGAAGGAAAATGTCATATCCGATGGGAGCACCAAGGTGACTCCTGACTGCCGCAGCAAGGCTCCTGCCGGCACGGTGCAGGGACAGTTCCGAGGGAGGGAAAGCGACACGCTTGATTTTTAGTCTCCTGAAAGGCAGGGGCTTATTGCACAGCGAAATGTCATCGGGTTAATTATGGGAGACCTGAAGCAAATCCCTGATGCTAATAGGATTGGGCTGTCTTCAGCAGGTCTCACTCGTAAAGGCGGATCAGGCCAAAACAAAGCTGGTTTGAGAGCCTGCAGGGTCCCAGTGGGCGAGGGAGCTCTGATAGCAAAGCCCTCTCCCTCCTCTCTAATCCGGGGAAAAGAGACATCAAAGCGTGAGCCCATCCACCCCGGGACCACTCTCGGGAAGCCAAGGGCGAGCAGAGCCCGTGGTCCATCACCGGAGAGGGGAAGAGGCAGCTTGGCAGGCGCCAGCACCCGGGGAAGGTGGCCGGAGAAAGGTGATGGTCCCGAAGGCAGCACGCTGCTCCGTGCAGAGGCAATGCAAGGGGGCAGCACGTCTGCACCTCCACATTTTCTTTACCTTCTCGCTCACCCTCCTCCTTTGCCATGTGAAAAGCAAACCTGATCTGCTGGGCCTCCCCTCCCCTTCCCTGGTATTAGTTAAGGACCTTTCCTGCCCAGTTCTGCTCATGAGCCTTCCCTGATGCCTTCCTGAAGCCTCTCTTTCTCTGGACACATCCCTGATTGCTTTTTCACCCCTTTGCACCTCAAGTAAGGGCAGGAGTGGGAAACCTGGGGCCAGCCTTTSCTAGTAAAGGGTTATCATGAGAGGAGGGAGGTGCTGAATCCCTCCACATCCCCGCTGGAGGAGCCTGTCCCCCGGCACGGGGCAGAGCAAGCAGAACAGGAGGTGGATGTGCTCCTGCTGCCAATGTCCCACTAGCCATCCTCCATTTCCATGTTGAAACATTGTCCTCCTAGAAGAAAAGGAGATTTCATCCGCTTGCTGGGAGGTTTGCAGGCACTAGGCAGCCCTGCTCGGATGCCAGCCGGCTGCCCTGGCCAGCCTGCCCGGCGCGCGCGCTCTACCCGTAGATCGGCTGCTCCGGCCACTCCGGCCACCTCACTCCCCAGGGCTCCCCTGGCCACGGCACGTCCACCTGACCTCTCCCTGAGATGGCCGCCAGCACAGCACACACCTGCACCCCTCCGCCATGCATTGGCACACGCACGCACCGCTCCGCCAGGCGCTTACGTGTATGCACGTGCCCACGCAGCCCCCCACCGTGCATTTACAAGCATACACATGCACATACGTGCACCCAAGTGCACCCACATCCCCCACCACACACTCAGACACCCACCCCACACACACACATTTACATGGCTGTGTCCCCTTCCATGGCCCGTATTCCCCGTGCCCACCCCGGCTCGTCGGCACTTACACCCCGCTACAACCGCACGCACGGTTACACCCGTCTGGCCCAGACCCATGCCGGGTGGGGGTGACGAGTCCCCGCACGTCCCCTACTGTCTGGGGATGAGGAGGGGCAGCTGGTTTGCACGGAGGCATCCCACCGTGCCGGCCATGCCATGCCGCTCTGCAGGCTCCGAGCCTCCCGCGGCACCTGACYGTACCTGGCAGCCGGCCGGCGCCTGTGCCGGAGCCTGGGCTTGGCACGGCCACTCTTCCCGAGGAGAGGCTCTGCCCGCTGCTGCCGGTCTGCCGCTGGGGCCGCACGCCGCACGCTGCTCCCAGCCATATGGCCTCCTCCCACCGACCCTGCCTCGGCCGCCGGAACAGGCGCCCTAAATACCCTCCCGGCAAACGCCAACAGCTCACTCTGCCGCCGCCGCCATCTCGGGTCCTGAAGTGCGGGGGGAAAGTGTTGGGTCCCTTTTAGTGCCACAGTCTGGTTTTTATTGCTCCACAGTTGGCAAAAGCAGCCCGGGGCTGGCCCCACTGCCTCCCGCCCGCTCTGCAATGGGCCCCCCTTTACACACAGCAGTCTCCCCCCGCCCCGGGGATGCCTCGCATGGGGACGGCTGCTCTCATCCCTTCTCCATTTGCGTGTGTTTTGCCCTAAATGATTGCGGTTTGAATCAGCACCTTGCGTGAGGGGTGGCTGTGGCCGAGAGCGGCCGGGGCGGGGGGGGGGAAGGAGCATTGCCAGGGATGCTGCAGCACCACCGGGTAAGCTGGGCTGTTCACCACCACCTCCAGGTGTGCTTATATTGCCTTTAACGCTTCAAAAAGCTGGTGGCAATTTGCTTTAAGCAGGAAGGCAGAGGATGCTCGGGGTCCCCCCAGGGTAGCAGCAGGGACCGGCTGCGTAAGTCCAGCTTGGGAGGGAGGTTTGTGGCCGGGCTGTTCCCGCTCCGCTGGCAGGCACCAGTGAGGGGACGGTTTTGAGTCCAACATCCCGCCGGCCGCCCTGAAGCTCAGGTGAGTGTAAAGGTGGCTGCAAAGACCCTGCACCCATCCAGGCCGCTCTTCAGGCAGCGCCAGCAAAGCCCCTGGGGCCAGCGAGCTGCTGGGTACCGAGTGCCTGCGTGGGGGGAGCGTTTGCCACCATGGACTCTGCCACCAGTAAAGTGTCCAGGATTAATCCTATACGCAAAGTCCATATGCAGCCAGCACCTCAGCACCCCGAGGGTTGCAGCCGATGCTCAGGGGTCTCCATGGCTGTAGCTGGGGGCACRGCTGCCCTCTAACAGCAGCAGTGGGGGAGCTCAGGCTGCCAGTCCGGATCCTGCTCGCCGATACTGCAGCGTAAATGAAAAATAAGCCCTTGCTTTGAGCAGATATTCTCCTGATTTGTCTGGATGTCATTTGGGTTCGAATCCAGCCACCTTTGGGAAGCTGGGAGCTTGCAAATCTCGACTTCTGAATGTTTGCAATTATGATCACAATGGTAAAGGCACATATGCTTCTGTGTTTTCTATAAGCCATCATGAGGCGCAGTTGCTCTTTTACAGCCGTTTTACAGCCAGAGCATCAAGCACAGGCTGGGGAATAAAACCCTTGTACACGTTGGGCTGGAAATAGGGGGGCTGGGGTCTGCTCCAGGCTCTGATACACATCCCTGTGCGCCCAAAATACATTTCCCCTGCTTTAGCTCTCCATCAGTGACACCAGAAGCCCAAGCTCTCCTTTGGGTTCAATCATCTGTTGAGCCCATGAGGATGTGCAGAGGGGAGCAGCATCTTAATGCACATTAGCCCAGCACCCAACCCCTGGGATTCCTTATCCCAGTCCCAGACAGTGGGACCAGGAAAACTCAGGGCTTCCCAGTGGGATGTTGATGGCCAAAGAAATTTCCCATTCCATAGTGAATGGGAAATGCAAGGACAGCCTCTTCCCTGGCTCTACCCCTGGCTAGAACAACACCAGCTTCAGCAGCCAAAGTTTTGGAGGGGAGCAGGTTTCTCAGGGGTGTCCTGGGGGATGGCGGGAGGTGCAGGGGATGCCAGTGCCCCACATACCCCCAGGGACAGTGGCAGGAGCTCTGCCTCCAGGCAGGGGACAGCATTGCAGTACATGCTACAAGCTCTTCCTGACAGCCTTCCTTCACCTTCAGCTCTTCCCAGCTGATGATGTTGGGCGTTAGCTGCTGATTTGCAAGCAGCAAAACCCACGCCAGCAGTGCTCCTCAGCACACGGGCAGGAGGTGCYGGCTGGTGGGAGCCCTCCTGACCTGGCCCAGCCCTTCGGTGTGGGGCATCCACCCCACAGCAGCATCCTTTCCTCTGTTCACCCCTTCGCCCGGAGCCAGCTTGGTCCTGCATGGCAAAAATCACTTTTCTGGGCAAATGGCTCTGATTCCTCAACTCTAGGAGGGGCTCCCTGGCTAGGTTTGGGGCTCTGACCACCCACCGCTGGCTTTTCCTGGGAGCTGATTGCACCCCAAAGGTGCACTCCCGTGCTCAGGGAGGCTCCTGTGTCTTTGCTTCCCATTGGTGATGGCTCTCTCCTCCTCCTCCTCCTCCTCCTTGGTCAGGGGCCTGGCAGCTCTGCCTGGCTTGCACCCCCATGGTCGACGGGGATCTGGGTCTGTCGGGCTTTCTGGCCGCGACAGAGAGGATCTCCTCCAGATCACCATGCCCTGCCAGAAACAATCTGTTTATAGTGTCAGCTCTCGGCTTACCCCTCCTCACTCGGTGTTGAACCACCTGTATCCTATTTCTGCAGGTGCAGAGACACCCTTCTGTAGTCCGGGTGGCATTGTCACCGCAGGGGATATTTCCGTGACATCCTCCAAGGCTCGTGGCCAAAGCCTACCAGAGCTCCTCTCCCAAATCGCCATCCCCAGAAGTGCCTGCGGATGTTGCAAGTGCATCCTCTGCTTTTTCTCCAGAAGCCCCTGCTGACCTCAATTTTCCTAGGGGTCCTGCTGCTGATTTCGGGGGATGTGAGAGGTGTGGGTGCTGGGCTATAGGATTTCCCTCCTGCAGCCCCTTCCCTTTTGGGATGCAGCTAGTGGCTGAGTCGCTTACTTGACGAAGACGAGCTGATGGCTCAGTGGGGCTGGGGGCTGCAGCCCCCAGGTGCCAGCACCGCACGGAGCCAGCCCCTGCAGGGTCTTGCTCTGCGTGTTGGCGACATGCCAGGGGGGTGCTCCTCCACGCCATGCCCTTGGGTTTGGTTTCCTTCTGGGTTGATGCACGCAGCTAACGCCTGTGAGTTGCTCTCCCTCCCTCTCACTCCCAGGGACCCTTTAAATCATCTGCTTCACACTCAGTGAACATCCTCTCCCCCTTAAAACTGTTCCCTTTCTCCCAGGTCACACSAGGCAACCATTTTCCAGCAAACTCCCCGATTTTGACCAGTTTTTCGCTCAGCCTGCTAACAGCCTGCTAAAGCCTCCGGGCCCCGGGGCAGCTCTGCTCGCACGCACGTCGGGGGCGATCACCCAGTGCCTGGGAAATGATTGCTGGCATTACCTGGGCAGCCAGCAAACTTTGCTTGCGCAGCTTCTCTCAAGGCCAATGCTGCTGTCGGCTATTAGCGCTAACGACCCTCATGTCTGCAACTTCCAGCTGATGGGGCCTTTCACCAGAGAGCCCCTCCGAGATTCGGAGAAAGCATGGCTTTTGGAGATGCATGGTTTTCTTCTGCCTCGCTGGCTTTTTATCTCTTTTGGGAAGCTCTGGAGGCTGCAAGCTACCGTACCTAATGGATCTCTATTAGGTTGCGGCACTGGGGGCCAATCGGACGTGTCCTGGGCTCCAGCTGCTCTCCTTATCCATGTTTTCAACGCCTTTGGCTTTTGCCAGCCTCCAGATGGAAAGTGGCTGGTGGCCTGCAGGGCCCAGGCTTGGTGATGGGGAGGGGATATTTTATCCCCTAAATCTCTCCCGCAGCAAAACATGGCAGCGTTTCACCCTCGCTGGGGGGGAAGCTGTTTGTGCAAAGCTCTGGCCCGAAAGATCGCATCACCATGATGCGTGGGGAGGATGATGAWGGAGCATTTCATCCCCCTGTGCAGCACGTGGCATGGTGCTTTCCCACTCAAGCAGCTCGTGATGGCCAGCCCCAGCCCCACATGCCTGCAGGAGGCTGCCCAAGCCCCCAGCCGGTGCAGTTGTCTCTGCAGGAGCTTTACACCAGTGTGAGACCCTCAGCCTTCCGCCCGTGGTGGGCAGGTAAGGGATGGGTCCTGGGGACAGGCTGGTCCATGGGGCTTCAGCGTTGGCCCGAAGGAGGCACCCGTCAGAGGGAGCTGCGCCTCCCCGATGTGTTTAATCCCACCTCCATTGTTACAATGTCTTTTTGTATCACCGCTTACCTGGGGCTGGGGTCTCCCATGCTGGCACTGTGCAGCCCAGAGGCAACTCCATCCCCCAGGTTAGGGTACCGACGGGGCAGGGCAGGATAAGGCAGTATCCAGCCTCTCTCTCCCGGAGCATGGAGGGAATGATTTGCCCAAGGAGACAGTGGTGATGCTGGATTTGCTGCCCTTCCCTGGGGCAGGATGCAGGACTGACCGGAAAGGACAAGGCTGCAGCTACAGCTCCCACGTGTCGCTGCCCATTGCCCCGGCCACCCTTGTCCCAGGCCGCACAACGTGCCAGTGCTGGGCGAGGGGCTCGATGATGTCTCAGTCTCCCCCACCCTGCTCTTGCYCCAACAGCCCCAGGTCAGGGAAAGCAAATCCTGCCCCTCTGGGGAGAGGACCTGGCAGTGAGGATTAATACCATCTTCATGGGTGGCACCGGCCAGAGAGCAGAGCAGTGGGCGCACATCACCCAGAGAGGTCCAGACTTTGAAGTCCAAACAAGGGGCCAGCCAGCGGCTTGCTAAAAATCATCGTGGCTCTGGGGAGGATGCATTTCTGGGGGTGCCCCAGTAGCCCCCCCACTTCATCTATCCTGCAGCCCCTCTGTGCACAGCTCCCCTTGGGGGATGCTCTGATGCTCACGCAGGACCGGGACACCCTTCCCCACGTGGCCCCCAGCTGTGGGGCTGCGGGAGGGCACCCCACTGCCCTGGGAGCTGCATCCCCCCCCCCCAGCACACACCCGTCTTGCACCCCAGGATGCCAGGCTGCCGCCCCGCAGCTCCCGCCCGGGAGGGTGGGGGTCTCGCTGCGGGGATGGGAGGGTTGCTTAGGGGGCAGGCGGGCAGCGTGGGGCGGGTGCCACGCGTGCCCGGCCGCCCGCGGCGGCAGCCCGACGGGGAGGGCGGGCGTCCTGCCGCCCAGTGGCGGCGGGGAGCCTGGCAGAGGACTCGGTGAAGGACCTTCTCCGGTTTCCGCGGGAGGCTGTCAGGCGGCGGGGGAGCCGAGCCCCCCGCGCCTCGCTGGCCGCGCCGGCTCCCTCCCCCCGCCCTCCTCCTCCTCCTCCTCCTCCTCCTCCTCCTCCTGCTCCTGCTCCTGCTCCTGCTCCTCCCGCCCCGGTGCCAAGGGCTTTCGCTGCTTTTTCCCTTCTCTTTCCCCATCTCTCTCCTCGGCGGAGCGCGGTGCCGAGAGGCGCGGGCAGAGGCGCGGGTATGGGGCGGCCGCCGGCCCCCAGCCCGCCCGCCGTCTCCCGCCGCCCGCCGCCGCGTCCCCTCCCCGGCCGGCGGGAGGCGGCGGCTTTCCCCCGCCGCCCGCCTCGCCTCCTGCTCTGAATTTCTGCCCGTCGGCCGATCTGGGGAGAGGCGGGGAAGGGGTACGTCCCCTCGCACTTTCCCCCTCCCCACTTCTTCCCCCCCCTCCTTTTTTTGCCTTCCCCCCATCACCCACCCCCCCCTCCCCAGCCCGCTTCTCCGCCGCAGGGGCTCTTCGGCGGCCATGCAGCCGGTCCCGGGCAAGCGGCTCTAACTCGCCCCTTCGCCCGGATGGCCCCCCGGAGCCGCGGGCGGATGGAGCCGAGCTACGTCGTGGGTATCTGCTGCCTGGTGCTGCTGGAGCCGGGCCGGGTGTGGAGCGGCGAGACCAGCACCGGGGGGCCCGGCGAGAGCGGGAACGGCAGCCAAGCACCGGCGGCGGAGAGCACGGCCCCCGCGCCCACCCGGGCGGCAGCGCCGGGGGGGGACCGCTGCCGCGGTTACTACGACGTGATGGGGCAGTGGGATCCGCCGTTCAACTGCAACGCCGGCATCTACCAGTACTGYTGCGGGACCTGCGGGTACCGCTTCTGCTGCCAGTTCAAGCCCGGGCGGCTGGACCAGAGCGGTTGCTCCAACTACGACACCCCCAATTGGGTCAACACGGGCCAGCCGCCCGCCCGGGTGGACGAGACCCCCGAGGACCCCACTCGCGACAAGACCAACATGATCGTCTACATCATCTGCGGCGTGGTGGCCATCATGGTGCTGGTGGGCATCTTCACCAAGCTGGGCCTGGAGAAGGCACAGGGTCCCCAGACGGAGATGACCGTCTCCAGGTAAAGGGGTCCAGTCCCCCCACCCRCCCTGCTCGATCCCCCCATGGTGGCAGCCCACATCCCCAGCTCCTTGCATAGGGTGAGCCCCGGTTTCACCSTGAGGCTTCCAAGAGGGTGAGGTGATCCCCAAAACCCCCATCCCAGCATGCTGAGACACCAGGGGGGTGGGTTGGCTGCAGCCCCCCATCCTGACCCGGCAGGGAGGGCTGCCACCCAGGACAGCCTCCACGAGAAGGGGTGATTGTACACCTGTGCCCTCTCAAAATGACCTGCTCTGTCCCTTGAGGAGGCCTGTCCCTGGCTCAGGAGAGCCATCCCCACTGGCCAGTGGGGTGGGTGACATGTGAACTATATAGGACGTGGCTTCCCCCCTCCCCAAAACAAAGCTGTGGTTCCCAGTGTGTGGGGGAGGCGAGACCGGGTCCGACTGTGCGTGGGGTGACTCGGGACCGCAGTCCCCTTGGGCTCAGCCTCACTGGCAGCGCAGGGGGAGAGGAGACGGCAAAGACAGCTCCGCCGTGGCTGCTGCGCCTCCTCAGTGTGCGTGTGCATGGGTGTGCACACGCGTGTGCGTGTGTGTGCACGGGTGCCTGCCTCTGTGCACCGGGGTGGGACATCACCCTTGCAGGGGTGGACCGGGCTGCAGACCCCCTGGGACTCAGCCTCCAGTGGAAGGTTGGGCAGCCTCCGCCCGGCCCTCGTGCCCTGCGGCTCCAGCCCCTGGCTTTCCAGCCCGCTCCTGGGGCTGAGCACGGGGCTGGCAGGGGGAAGGTCGGGGTGTCAGGCACACTTCAGTGTTGGGGACCCCCTCCGCCTCCCCCCGCTCCCCACCTGGCTCCTGTGGCCGTCGGTGCATCTTCCCCTCTCCCTCCTGCACCAGTTCTGGCTCCAGATACACACTTCTCACCCTGTTTCGGCCCTCCCCCCCCGGCTCCCAGCACTGAGGTGTCACGAGCGGCCCGGCCTCAGCCCCGCAGGGTGCACTGCCAGCTTCCCTGGGGACAGCAGGGTTGTGTGCCTGACGCTGGGGCACATGGGGACAGGCAGGAGGGGCAGGTGACCCCCCTGGCCTGGGGTGGGGAGGGGCAGGGCCAGGCAGGGTGGGGCAGGGCAAGGCAGGACGTGCAGGCAAGGCCAGGCAAGGGAGGGCAGGGCTGGTGGCCCCAGCCCCAGCCATGGCTCCGCTGCCTCACTTTCCCCTCGGTGTCATGTTGTACAGCTCCTCCTCTTAGGTAGGTTTTTCTTCTCCCTCCTTTTTTTTAATTTATTTCTTTTTTTTTTTTTTTTTACCAATTACATTCAATGAGTTTAACACTCCAGAGCGGCTGCCGGTGGCTCCAGCCCCCCCAGCACAGCTCTGCCCCTGCGGCTCTGACTCAGAGCTGTCCCTCCTCAGCATCCCCCCGGCGCACACGCGATGTACACATGTGCACACGTGTGTGCGCGCACACGCGTGCCCACTCACACACACACACATAGGAGCGGAGCTGGGGCAGGTTCACCAAGGTGGTCATGCCATGGGTGCCCTGAGTTGAAGGGAGAGGGGACCCAGCGAGGGCTGCAGGGGCAGAGAGAAGGGCTGGGGGCTGAGCCGAATCCAGACGAATTGGATGCTCTACTTTGCGTCTTCCCAGTGAGGACATTGAGCCTGGCGATAAACCCATTTGTATGCCATTTTGTTCAGGGATTTTAGGTTTTTTAAAAAAAAAAAAAGCAGGGCTAGAAGAAATGATTTCACCGGGACGATCAGGGAGCCGCCCTGATTGCGCCCCCCAGCACAGACACCCTCTCTCCTTCCCCTGGGGTGCCTACCTCCCCCTGCCCACCTAGGTGCTGCACCCCAGCTCTGGACCCACTGCACCGCATCCTCAGACCCACCCCACTCCTTGCACCCACCCAGGGGAGCAGAGGCTGACCCCCCTGCTTCGAGGAGGGTCGTATCAGGGCATGGATGGGGGTTGCAGGGCCCTCCTGAGCCGTGCGAGGCAGTTTTGGGGGGATCCATGCTGCGGCACCCCCCTTGGTAGGGAGCCTGACTGGGTGCTGCTGCGAGCCCACGCCTCCCCCCCCTGCATCGCCTGAGGAAGCACTGGCACCTTGACAGGATCAATACAGCCTCCGCCAGCCTCCCTGCCTCCCGACTCCCCTTCCACTCGCTCGCCGCCGTCTTTTTTTGGTCTCCCCCCCACCTCCTGGGAGGGAGATGCTGCACTTCGGGAGGGGTCGGCCCCCGGGATGCCCAGACCTGGGTCYTCATCTCCAGCTGGCGGGTCTTGCCTTCTCCCATCACCAGCCGCTGGCAGGGCTGCTGACACTCACCAGGGGGTGTTTTCTGCAGGTAGCCTCAATTCTGTGCCGTCAGAGCCATGTGTTTCCCCMTGTCCCCCTCCTTCTTGCTCGTGCAAGTCTGAACTTTCCCGATGAGTTCGGGAAGATTGGTGCCTTTTCTCCCCAAAGCCGCAGATCTTTCGGGCACTGGCATACGGACTGGGAGAAGGCGAATTTTCCTCGCCTGCCTTTGTGGGACAAAATCAGAAGGGCACCTCCATCACTGCAGAAGTCGGGAGAGGTCTTGCCATCTCCCGTGCCCTGTGTACTTCTGCGGCTCCGGTTCCATGAGGATGGTGACCGGCAAGCCATGGCAGGGTGGGAGCGGTGCATTGAGTACAGAGCCCCAGGCACCAGGCAAGGCASCAGGTGAGCACGGCCTCCCGGGTGCTGGGCTGACGGAGACAGTGCTGGGGGCTGGGTACATGGCACGGGCATCCGAAAAGGGACGCTGTCGCCTCCATCCCGCTGTGCGCCCAGTCAGCCCGGGCAGTACATTTTGTCTCGGTGCCTCCGCGGGAGCGGGGCTATTTCTATCTGCCTCGCTCCCGTACCCACGCGTAGCCCAAGGCATGGGCACTGCCACCTCGCCTCTCTCCCGGCGCCTCAGGTAGGAGCTTCTCATTTGCTCCTCGGGCACCGCATCGTGGCCTCGGGCCAGCTCCCTGTTGCACAGCCGGATTGGTTTCCATTCCCATCCCTCCCTCCCGACGGGGTTTTTCCGCTCCTGGGGAGTGCTGTCTGCTGCCCTGGGACGGCTCCCGCTGCCGCTGCTTGCAGGCTTCCCACTTGGAGGGGGAAGGTCAACCGCTTCTGCACCTCCAGACATTGTTCGTCCTGGTCCTGGTCCGAGCCCAGGAAGAGCGACCAGGCGCAGAAACCCCACTAGCTCCTCCCAGATGGAGACACCTGAGCCCTCATCCAGCTTGTCCTGAGACCCCCACGCCTTGGCCGCCTCCAACACAGCTTCTCCTCCTGGCTTTGGCTGCTGGTCCACCCAGGGGAGCGGGCACCCGAGCGGCTGCAGCTACCTGGTGTGTCCTCCCCTCCCCATCCRCCTTCCTCCCGCAGGGCCTTATGGCGGTTCCCGCAAACCCCTCTCCTTCCTGCTCGGCTCACGCTTGGCACCCGTCCCCGGCACTTGCTCAGCCTGGCCAAACCCCACGTTGAGTCAGGAACACCTGCCCGTGTTTTTCTTCAGGCCCCGGTTCTCCGGGGATGTCGGGTCCTTGGGGACTGCCGGGATCTGGCTGTGCCCATCACACGAGAGTAGGCACGCACCCTGGACCTCTCCCCGAAACCTCCTGGGAGGGGGATTGCAGGTTATGGCTGGAGTGAACATCCCTATGGGAAGAGTTGGGCGAGGAGCAGCCTCCTGGGGGGCAGYGGGGATGCTGGAGAGGGGCAAAACAGCCGTCGGGAGCAGGTGCCCTGGCAGCTGCAGTAGCCAAGCCCCTGATGCTGGTTTTTCACTCTCTGGGTCCCCCCGTGCTATTTGGGGTCCCAAAACCTGGCCCCACTGTGCATCCGACCGCGTTGGGTGTTTCTCTGGCAACACTCCAGTCCACAGCCATGCCTGCGGTCGATGCCCACGGTAGCAGGTGGTGGCAAAGACCTAGAAAAGGTGTTTGCAGGCAGCATGGCGAGTCGTCATGTGCTGCCCCAGCTCTCTGGGGGATGAGAGAGGGGACCCAGCTCCAGCAGGGAGGGAGACCCAGACCCCTGTCCCCAGACTGGACGCGATGTCCAGCCAGGCAGGCTCATTCCCACTGCCCAATGCTTTGCCCGAGCTCCGTTACCCCCCGCTGCAACTCCAGTTTTGCAAAGGCACCTTGCTATCCCCAAGCCTTCCTTGAGCATCCCCGAGTGTCCCAGCCCTGCTGGGCGGGTGTCCCACAGTGCCCGCGCTGCTCGGCTGCACGGACGGGCACCCCCTGCCCCAGCAGACGCACTGTAAGCCGTGGGAAATGTCCCCCCCCCCGGAAGTGAAGGTGACGCTCTCACTGGGCGCGGAGGTGGCAAGGCCGGCTGGGGTGCCAGCCCCCTCACCGCCACGGTGTGCCGTGTGCCTCCTCCACCACCACGCCCCTGCTCCAAACCTTACTGCCCCGCTCGGCCGGCGGCTGCCACCTTCTGCGTCCCCTCCAAGGGTTCACTCCAGCTCGGGGCAATGTCACTTCGCCCATCACTCCACCATCTCTCCTCTCCTCTCCTCTGGCAGCTGCGCTCCTGTCTCCTCCCATTGCTCCCTTGCAGCCGCTCTTCTGTTGGGCTTGCCAGGTGTGGGGCTTGGGCCTCCCAAAAATGGGTCAGCCCCTGGGCTGGAGTGCTCTGCCAGGCCTGGGTCCTGCTCCCACATGGGCACCTCCATTTCATGCACCGGCGGCTCCCCCGGGGATGGCTCGGGGGCACYGAGCACTGCACGCCAGCTTCTGCATGGAGCTGTCTTGGCGTCTGTCGTCACTGCTCCACTATCTGCCTCATCGCTTGGTCTCAGGGCTCGCGCCAAACTGGTTTGGGGGACCTTGGTTGCACCCGTTGGCACAACCAGGCTTGCCGCGGAGGTGGCTGCATGCCCATGCAGGCAAGGCTGTGCTCGGTCAAGCTGGGTGGCAAGCGACCTTCACACATGGCCTCACGCGCTCAGCATCCGTGGCTGTGGTGGTGGATGGAGGCCTCAGTGTGCTGCTCGTTAAGAGTTTTGTTGCAGACGAGCAGTGCAGGTTTAAAGCCGCATCTGCCCTGAGTTCCCCACCTCCATCTGCACCCTGGAGCCGTCTTGGTGCCACAAACCACCGGGTGACCTAGGGAGATGTGGCCTGACCTTCCCCAAGCCCCCCAGGCTGGGGCTCATAAAACCTCCAAAAACACATATGGTGAGACAGCAGCTCCTCAGCACAGTGTCACCCTCCAGGTCCCCCTCCCCTGCACCACACTGCCTGGGGGTGGGGATGGGGAGGAGGGTGCAGCCCCCGGGGGCCCTGCTGGCAGCCCTGGCCAGTGGCAGAACTCGTGGTGCAAGGAGGGGGGGTGAGTCCGGGTGTTGCTGGTGCTGAGGGCTCATGCATGCTTCTCACCTTAGCAAAATAGCTCGTTAAGAGCTGCTCGTGCCATTATTGTTAATTGTTATCGTCCACACACCCCGGGCAGTCAGCGTGGAGGCCAGGCTTATAAGAGCACTGATGGATTTATCTGGAGAGGAAGTCACAGATAAAGGATTGCTCAAGCTTCATAAATAGACCCGAGGAAAAAAAAAATAAAAAAAATAGGTCAAATCGCATTGAACTTCCTGGTGAAACAAGCCTGTTTGAGCGCTGGGCCCCGGGGACAGGCGAGAGCGGGCAGCGGCCAGTGGGGAGGGGGCCGGTGAGCAGTGCACCCCGGGGAAGGTGGGAACTGACGGGGCGGCAGCTCCCTGGGTTGACAGCCCACGCCCACAGCCCCGGGGAACCTGCCTCCCTCCTGCCCCGCCGCCTGCCCAGGCTTGTGCCCAGAGCTTCTCTGGGTGCAGCACCCGTGGCCAAAGGAGCCTGGCTGGGCCCGGAGCTGGGGTCAGTCGGCTGCAGGAGGGCTCCTGGGGAGCGCGGGGCTGGCATAGCTGCAGGATGGAGGTGCCACAGCCTCCCCAGGCAGCCTGGTCCAGCGTTTGACGACCCTCACAGGAAAAAAGGTTGTTTCTTCTGTTTAAAGAGAATTTCCTGTGTTTTGGTTTGCACCTGGTGCCTCTTGTCAGCCTGGTGCTGTCTCCATTGCACACTCCCTTCAGATACTCACAAACATTGATAAGATCCCCCCCGAGCCTTCTCTTCTCCAGGCTGAACAGTCCCAGCTCTCCCAGCCTCTCCTCATAGGAGATGCTCCAGTCCCTTCATCATCTCTGTGGCCCTTTGCTGGACTCTCTCCAGTATGTCCATCTCTCTCCTCTACTGGGGAGCCCAGAGCTGGAGCCAGCACTCCAGGTGTGGCCTCACCAGTGCCAAGCAGAGGGGAAGGATCACCTCCCTCGGACCTGCTGGCAATGCTTTGCCTAATGCAGCCTAGGAGACCATTCGCTGCCTTTGCCCCAGGGACACATTGCTGGCTCATGGTCAACTTGGGGTCCACCAGGATCCCCAGGCCCTTTTCCGCCAAGCTGCCTTCCAGCTAGTCAGCCCCCAGTATATACTGGTGCCAGGGGTTGTTCCTCCCTCATTTCAATTTGTTCAGCTCCATGAAGGTCCTTTTGGCCCATTTGGAGATTAAGTGATCCCAGGGGGGTTGTTACCCAAAGCTCCCCAAGAATGATGTGAAATGAACCCAAAGGGCAAGCGACCCTCCCTTGTAGCTTTGCTCTTGCCGTCGCCCTGTGATGTTGACTGGATCCAAACTGGGAGGGAAAAAATGTCCCGGGAACAGCCCTCAGGGCCCCCTGAGCATCCGCACCCCCAGGCATAATGCATTGCTTTCGCTGTTGCTCTCGCTGCCTTCCCTGGCAATTCCCTGCTGGGCTTTTGAGTGGTCCAGAGCCATGAGCTGACACATCCACCAAGTCAGGATTATTCCCCGCTTCCTCTCCAATTTGCATTTATGCATGTTGAGTTTAATCTGCTGTTTTATCGTCCAGCCACTTGCTAACTGTGAGCTCCTGCCGCAGCTCCTGGTGTGCGTCTATGAGCCAGCCAGAGCCTTCAAGGCGCGAGGCGTGCTGACAGTGAGCCACGGATTAGGGAGCTAAAAAAAGCCCCGAGTGGACACTCCTGCACCCTTGCAGTCATGCAGGGCTGGTCTCTGCAGGGGGAACGGGGGGGGTCTCCTCATCGCGAAGCCCCATGCCAGCAGGAGCATCCTATCCTACCCCGAGACTTGCTGAAGGCTGTAACACCGCGTGGGCATGCCCTGCTCTGGCACCGCCGGTGTGCCGCGCTCCAGCATGGCCAGTGTGCCCTGCTCCGGCACCGCCGGCGTGCCCTGCTCCGGCACCGCCGCTGTGCCGCGGTGGGACTGCAGCATCTCCGTCCATGAATGTTAAACGAAATAGGGCTTTATCTTATGTAATGGTGTTTAATGTTTAATGCTGTTACTTATAAGGAGGGCGTTACGCACAGACAGCGCGTGCGCCAGAGGCCACCACTAGTTCATCCTCCTCCCAAAGAGGTGCAAGCAGCCTCTCTAATCCCTTCCTCGGGGTCTTCTCCGCTTTGAAGGGACTCAAGTGGAGGTGTCGCCTGCTCTCCCCGCCTCCACCAGGCTCTTGCTCTGGGGGAGCATCCCTGAGGTGTTGCTCCAGCCGCCGTCAGTTCGGGTTCCTCTGGCTCGGTTCGTCGTACCCTTGCAGCCCGCTCCGAGCCATGTGTCTCCCTTGCTGCCCTCATCCGCTGATGCTCCTGGCCCTGGGAGGACTCAGCCCCAGCCAGACCCCAATTCACTGTTGGGGGGGGGCTCACCAGCCCCCCATGCAAAAGCTGGGTTGGGAGCCTGGGTGTGCTCCTTGCTCCCAGTGGCTATTTCCTAGCCCCAGGCTGCCCGGCTCTGCCTCCAAAGAGCAGGGTTCAGGGTTGGGAGGCATTGATGGGGCCGGGAGAGCGGGGTATCACCCTAACGGCCTTTCGCCTCCTCCCCAGGACGCTGACAGACCTGCTGAAGCAGCCAGGCCATGGCCCCTCCGAGCACGTGGACGGCCTCATGGGGGGTGTGCAGGTCCCACTGGGTGAGGGGCTGGCCCGGGGGCCCCCCAGGAATGGCACAGGTAAGGTGCTGGCGCAGTGGGAAAAATAAGTTCCCTTGAATAAAGGCAGTGGGAGGGTGCTGTCCATGGCTGAGCCCCCCTCCTATCTGCCTCTGCCCCCCCAGACAAGCCACCTTTGAACAACGCGGTGGCCATTGCCCCCCCGCTGGGGCGGCCCCATGGCCACGGCAAGCGCCTGCCGCTGGCCAGCAGCCTGGCCCTGCCGGCCCCCGCCTACGCTGCCTACGCCACGCTCAAGGCTGGAGGTGAGTGCCGTTGCCGCGTGGGCCGGGATGGTGGCCGGGGGGGGAGGGATGCGCCCCGTGGACCCCACGGATGGGTGGGGAGGGGCGGGGGGCTCGCAGAGGGGCGCGGGCAGGACAAGCACCCCAGTCCCCCGGGGCTCCCGGGGTGGCTGCTGACGGCAGAGGCTCTGCAGCTCCCCCACTGCCCCACCAACCTGCTGCGCTGCCCAGCCAATCAGTGCCCAGGATCCCAGATGGACCCACTGCACTCCTCAGCCAATCAGAGCTCAGGATCCCCCCTGGAGCCACTGCACTCCCCAGCCAATCATCACCCAGGATCCCACACAGACCTGCAGCACTGCCCACCCAATCAGAGCTCAGGATCCACCACGGACACACTGCACTGCTCAGCCAATCAGTGCCCAGGATCTCCCAAAACCCTACAGCACTCCCCAGCCAGTCTGTGGCSAAGATCGCCCCACTCCCCAGCCTATCAGCAGCCAGGATCCCTCCCACAGCCCCCCCC